>JABJVR010033499.1:0-33988 GCA_025773905.1 Chitala chitala
ATGAAACTGCTGTGGAGAGGGTGTGTGTGTGTGTGTGTGTGTGTTTGGGTGACACACAGAAAAAAAAAGAGACTTTTGATAAATGACCTGGATCAATGATAACTAATTTAGCTTTAAAATGACATAATATTGTGGTTTAATTACAAGTGTTTACAAAAAAGAATTTAAAAAGTGATTTGTTAATACTGGCTTTGCTGTTTACATTTGCATCAAATGTAATGCATTTGGTTAGTCTGCTTGGTGAGTTTGCTGATGTTCTATTAGGGTGCTTAGCAACTACAGTAGTTTCTTAAAATTTGAAGTAGGTCCAGAAATACATTTGTCTTTGGATGATTGCCCTACTCAAAAGTAAAAATATGTCACACTTTGTATGTATTTAGCAGAATAGAAGACTTTTCATCTGTATTACTCTTTATACCACTTTATAGCTAAATATATCTACACAGAAAGATGTTTGGCTGTAATTTCTATTAAAAAGACAAATTTTCATGGCAGCAAAAACTCATTTTCACCTTAGGGATTTCACGTTTTGTCACACAATGGGAGGGTTCTGAGACTTGTCAGCATGCACACAACATTATGGGTTGGCCCAAACCTTACTACGTACATCAAGTTGTGGATAAGAAGCGAAGATCAGGGCAGAAGCAGAACACAGTGCTATATATGATATATATGCTATATATATGTAAAACTCATTTAGTGTATATATATATATATATATATATATATATATATAGTGTGTGTGTAATATAAAGACATATGAAGACGTTAATATTAATATTATGCTTTTCTTTAAGAGTAAATACTATGAAACTCTGATCTCTTCATAAAACTGTACTTCTGAAGTACAGACTTGAAGCAGATAACTTCCTCTTGAAAATTTCAGTTCAAGAATATAAAGCAGTGAGTGAGATGCTCGCTGTGTTTGCCAATTCTGTTTCTTTTCTAAACAACCTTACCAGCTGGAAGCAGGATCTAATAAACAAGATTGCGCTTTTCAATTACTTTGACAAGTGATTAATAGCAGGTAGGCAGCAGTATTTTATGAGAAAGCACCCTCATGCCACCATGTCAAGTCAGTGAAGTCTTTTAGTATGACATAGTGTCCCATATCTTTTTCTTGCACATTTTATAAAGCAGATTATCTACAATGTGACGGTGTAAACCATGACGTTGACAGTCTGTGATTAACGGTAATTAGACAGCGCTTGCCTTTCACTTGATGTGTACTACATTATGCCGCTAGTTACACGGAGACAGGTTGAATATGAAACCTTATTTCCCTAGAGAGCGTCCTTTCTCCTGAGGACCTTGTAAAACTCACATAACGGAGATCCTGTTTACTTTATTGGACATCTCAGAGCGCAAGTAAAGAGACCGTAGGTTTAGCTGCTCGGCTCCGGCAGCCCGTACCTTGATTAACTGGCTCTTTTTACCACGTATGTCATGCAGTAAGACCGATTTCCATGGAACTACTCAGTTACTTCATAATGCATCTGTTTTTACCATACACTAGGTTTTCTTTGCCGTTACAGTTTGCCTAATAATGCCATGCTAATAATCGGCCGGTTACAATTCGTTGACGGTTCGTCTTGCTTCTGAGTCGATCGTAGGAGAGCCCTCTACCCACGGCGTGCCACCCACGGCGTGCCACCTCGCTCTGCTTCAGGCTGGCGCCCTCCTCCTCATCACTGCCACGCCACATTTGACTACTCGTATATCCCTCCCTTATTTCTCTCCGTTGCGTTGTTTTGTCCCTTTTATTTGCAATCGGAAATTGGACAGAGACTCGCAGCTCTAGTTCCCAAGACACAACGCTAGACAAATGCAGTGTGACATCACTGACAGAAGGTCTCCTGTGTATCCGCGTACAGCTGTGTAAAAGGCCTGGCCAAGGCAATACGAGTCACTTTTTTTCACAAAAGAAACATGATCGTTGACTTGAACCGCAGCTTTCTCTTTCACAAGTTTGTTTTCTGCCTGTAGAGCAAACCATATATCTTAAATAAACTGCCTGCTGTTTCTTTATACAAAACAAGCCGCTTGCTCATGTGTGCGTTATGTTAAAGGACACATGCCAAGCATTTAAATGCCACTGGGTCCCTGAACCCTTTGCAGACCTGTACCCTTTACGGACCCTAGAAAACTTATTTCTTGTTAAAGCACACCCAGCTGTAAGCAGCTACACAGACACTGATTATATATTTCATCATAAGAGGGGAAATGCAATTTGTCACTTTGCCCATTATATTCTATATAGCCTTGAAATTTGATTTTTCTTTATATTTTGCATTCGTATATATAAAATGTTGCTGATGTTTGGGATGATATTGCCATGGCAAAGGAATACAAATGAAGACCTTGCAGATGTGGGGGAGCTTGAAATCATATCACAGTAGTAGATGGTGGTGCCTCTACTTCACGTAATTAAACAATATTTTCAAATCAGACCTCTTTGACAGCTTTGGGAAATGGATACAGTGTTAGGGGTGCAATCTGTGATGTTATTTATTAAGGCTAATACATTTGCACACTTCAGTGGGGATGGATTTATCTGTCTTTGGGAATGACTAAATTGTAAAATTGGCACCAAGACGTTCTGGTCTTGGTGGCATAAGTAGGTAACCTCACATGCCCAGGGTCATGGGACTCTGACCCTCGGCAATGTGTGTGGTCGGATGTTTTCCATGTGGTACGTGTGACAGAGTCTGTATGCACTGTTTAGAGGACTGGTGTCCCCCCAGTCTGTCTTGTTGCCTGCATTTGAAGAAACTGGCCCCTCCTTTCCTTAGACTGAATGACCTGTGGCTGAACACTGGCTGGATATACAACAGTAACCGGTAACAGTAAATATGGAGAGACAGTGAGAACTGGGGACAACCTAATACGGGACCACCGCTAGAGATTTTGGGCCCCATTAAATATAGTATATGGGATGTCATATTATGTTAAATTGTTTTATGTTTTGAGGGACACTGTCAGTCACGATCCCTTGGAATCATCCTAGGTTTCCGTCCCTGTACGGCGTCCCTGCTTTCACGCAACTTTATCAGCATTCTGATGAGGAGAGAATACAGCTGTACAGACTGTGTCCTTCTGTGTCCTTGTCTATGTTTCGAGAACACAGGAATCAAAGAGAAGCCCTCCATTGTGAAGCTGAAGTGGTAATGCATGAAGTATGGAGGCGCGCCTCCTGATCGTCCCATTCAGAAGTGCTCTATGTGCCTCAGCTGCCTTCATTTAAAACTGACGTTTACATAATTATGTTGTAGGCACACAAGTGGGAAACAATAGCTGTCTGCTTTAGACAATAGTCATGTAAAACACACACACACACGCATAAAGGATGGCTGTGTGTTAAATCATTATTCTCTCTAAAATTGAAACAGCATTTGGCTGTTACTTGTGTTTAACAGAACACACACCAGAAACGTTTAGCTTTAGCGTGCTAACTGGTGGGGCTTGTGGCATGACTGCTGCCCGCTTGACTATGGAACATCAACAACAGAAACAGGCTGTGCTCACTGTAGCCTTGCCTAATATGTAAATGTTTTACATCTCCCTTGAGGTTGAAATGTAATTAAAAAGAAAGACACATGACTTCTGAATAACCTAATTGAGGAGTTCTGTGAATATTATATTGCCTTTTTCACACAAGTTAATAAAGAATTTTGAAGCTCTTTAATTTTCTCCTTCTGCTTCTCAGACCCTGTATTCATGCTTGTCTGTTTACTCACTGTGGTGTAATTATGATGGACTACCTACCAACCCACCACAATGCGCTGTGTGTGCATGTCTGCGTTACCACAAAGTGCCACTGCAGTGGGCAAAAACAGTGCATCATTGTGTTACTGCTGAATGCCACTTCAGCGTGGAAATATACAATATATGCATGTGCCTGTGTCACTATAGAACATTGTGTTAATGTGTGGTGTGAGTGTGTGTGTGTGTGTGTGTGTGTGTGTATGTGCGTGCATGCGAGTGCGTGTCCTTGCATGCACTGAAATGATCACCTCAATACGCAAGGCAAGCAGAGTCTGGCCCTCGGCAGAGGCCGTATAGGGGCACCCTGAAGAGTAGGCCAACATTGTTCTGTCATATGGGAGGGTGCAACTGCAATGTTGCCTAGGGCAACAAGTGACCCAGGGCCGTTACTGCGCGGCTGTAGTTACGGTGTGTGTATCACCACGAATCTCTCTCTGTTAGTGTTTATGCACATTACCTTGAGTTACCTTGGAAGTCGAGCTGCTAACACACTAAACAGTGTGTGAGATATTCTGCCTGCATGATATGATACACCTTGTTTTGGATTTAGAACAAAGCAGAGGAGGGTAAATATGCTGTTTAGCTCAGTGACTGAAAGTCAATTCTGTCCTGTTTTCCATTTTGCAGCACTCTGGACATGTAATAAATGGTAATAGCTGTATGAATGATTACCGCTTTACACAGCTCGGGGTGTAAGAGCTGTTCTAATGGCTGTTTGCAGAATGTTTGAAGACTGCTGTGTGTTGTGAGTGCTATGAATTTGTTTTCTAGTTAGGGGAGGTTGACAGGCCAGGCCGTGCCATATGCTGTGTGTGTGTGTGTGTGTGTGTGTTCATTTACACCACCCTGCCAACAATCCGTTGCACTAATGCAAACACCAAATCAATTGCTAGTGATGGCAAATATGCAGCATTCCTCACTGTGCATCCTGTAAGGTCAGCCAACACTTCCGGCCTCCGTGCCGCTCTCATTGTGATCTTTCTGTGTGAAGTCCTTACTACGATTGTCTTACTGAATTTCCCCTTACTGAGCAGGGGTTAAAATGAATAATCACCCCCTGCTGTTCTACACCTAACTCTCCTGCTGCTACATTGCTTTGATAATGCTATGCTAATTCTTCTACAGCAACGCCATGGTAATATTCCAATGGAAATGCTACAGTAATACTCCTACAGCAATGATTAGGTAATATTCCTCTGTTAGCATCTACGCCAGCATCATGGTTGTAATTTTTTTCATTTGTATGCAGTCAGCTGCTGATACATGTTCTGCATCCTGTTTCTATGCAAATATTCTCCAGGACTTCAGTTACCTCAGTCCCCATCATGCTCTTACAACTGAGTTTTTGGTTGCCGGGGCTTTCAACCCCCACCCCAGTTAGTGTTGACACAAGTCTCAGATTGCTGATGTTAAGCAGGTGGCTTCACAGCACACTGTACTGCCCCCAACCCAGTGGATCATTAACCCTTTCCTGCACAGTGGTCACTACAGTGGACAGCTATTTCAAGGCTGTGTTAAAAACCCAAAAGCATGCAGTCCACCCGAGGGAACATGTGAACAACTCCCTGAAAAATTCTTGTTCAAAATAACAAAGTTCAGTTTTTTCTTTTCATTCTCAAAGAGTAATAAAAACACTGAGGGGAAAAAAATCCTGGCTGTGACTTTCATAATTCATGCATGAAAGGGTTAATAACATCAGTGAAGACTTTCTCCAATTCTTTAAGGTTCTCCATTAGTTGTTAATTTGAGTGTAGGCTTACTGCAATTGCCCCCTTAAGTGTCTGGTTACCTGTACCGAAGGACAGAAAAATATTGAACAGCAGTAATAGCTGTTTTGAGGAAACTGCTGCAGCGTGGATTTCTCATTACTCCACTTTTCTCAGTCTCGCCTCCTGCTGTTTTGTGTTGTCTGTCCATTGCTGTTGTAGAACAACTGGGATGACGCTGCTGTCTCCGCTTCGTCTCATCACACCAGCACTCAACCGCCCGCTTGGCCCTGACCTTATCTGACGCTGCCTGACCTTACCCGACGTTCTTGCGAACATGTTCTTTGGGGGGGGGGGGTACAGTGTCTGTAAATGACACCCAGACGTTCAGTGTCACTGTCTGGAACGTTGACATCATCTTGAGAGGACGCGCCATGCAGGGGAGTAATGTATGCGTGACTGCCGTGATTAAGGCATTCATATTTGCGTCGAATTATGAAATGTAACTGTATTTTGTCATTTGTTGTTCTGCTTCATTGGGAAATAAATAGAATCTGTTTTTTTACTTTTTTTTTTACTTTTCCTGGATATTTTATGAACTATTCTGTGACCCTGAACAGGATAAGCCGTTCGGTAATGGATGGATGCATGGATTTTATAAACTCCACTTGTCATTCAAATTCCCAGTCGTTTGACAACAAAAAATGAAAAGTTGAAAATGAATAAAAAGGTTGTCACGGAAATGCACAGGTAAATATTCTGGATTAGTTTATGCTACAGCAGGAAAATAATCACAGGATAAAGAAAAATATACACCATCTAGCTTGTGACAGATTTTCAAAAAAGAGATTATCTGCATTCATTAAAGTGGGATTTGCCTCATAACTGAATATTTATAAATGCACCAAATATTTATCCTCATAAAAAGGTATACAGTCAGTCTCAAAATATCCTGGCAATTCAGAGTCAAAGAAAGCAAAAGCCTTTCACAACACTCAATGAAAATTGAGACAACAAACCGGATATGATGTGCATTATATTCAGGAGAACAGGCTCTGTGAAACAACACTGTTGTCTTGAGAATATGTAGGTTTCTATTTACCTCATTTACTTTCTCAACCAGACACAGGTTCCAAACTTTCATTTTAACCGTGACAAGATTCAGCCCATAGATAAAATCCCACAGGTAAGAAGGTTCTCTGTTAAATTCACACTTTAAAGAGACACTCCGGTTAATGAATTCATGTTTTGAGAAAGCTAAATCTCTGGGACACTTAAACTCACTCTTCTGTTAAGAGCAAAACAAAACGTGCACAGATTTTTATCTTTTTGTTTATTGATTGTTTCACGTTTACATTTTTGCTTAAAATTGGTTTATATTTCAAAGTTAAGGATATCACTACCAAAATTAAGCAAAATCTGTTTTTAAAAATGTTGTAAAAGGGTCCATCTTTCAAAGTTCAGTGTATGCTGATCTACACAGGAAAGTAGACCGTTACGTCCAAGAATAATAATTATGGATCAAAGGAAAATAAAGTTTGATCTTAACTGAAGTGGAGTGCTCAGAACACTGAAATCGAGATGCCAAGGAGGAAAAACAGAGTCAAGGAGGAAAAAATAATTATGATTGTGTCTGCTCTGAAATAAGATGTACTACAATATTCTAAAGTGCATTGGTGCCCTTCAAAAAAACATAAATTTTACTTCAAGCACAGTTAAAGAGTAATACAAATTCAAAAACAGATTAAAGTAAACATATAGAATGGCAATAGGGTTAGTCAGGAAAAATTTGGTGGTATGGGGGGCAGTGCTCTGGCCCCCCCTCCGCACATGGTCCTGATTGCAGTGTTAGACAGGGATATGGTCAGAACAAGTTTGCTTGGGTTAAGCTGTGGAAATGAAACCAATGAGGGAACATGTAACAGTTGTGTACTCTGCCAAAAGCATTTAATTACACAAGAACAAGTCTCGTCATATAACTTAATTTCCACCGCTATAAATGTCTCTGGAGCTCAGACTGTAAAGTGACAGTGCAGTTTCGAATTCTGACTTCCTGCCAGCGCCTGTACAACACTCCTGGTGCTGCCTTTCACAGTAGCTTCACCCTCAGTGGTGGCCATCGCAGCTTGTGAACTCAGAGAGGCCACAGGCTCATTTAGACCTCATTCTCAGCCTGCAGAAGGTGATTAAATTGGCTGCGCTACATTCTGAGCTGTCAAGCTAAAGCAAATGTTGGCACGGTTGGTGGAAACATTGAACACGGCGAAAAAAGGTTTGTTTTCCCCTTTCAAATACAAATTCAAAAAGGTGGCCGCAGCTCAACCGTGGAGTCCAATTTCCCACAAACATGCACAGATACACACGTACGTACCCTCTGCATAAGTAATGGAAACCTGTTACCATGTGCAGCTCAATACGATGCAGTAAACAAACGTGACGGCGTTTGTTTAAAACAGGCTTCGATGTTCTGTGTCGTTAGTGAGACCGCCATAGGTCACTTTTGTTTACATCCGCTTTCTGAATGAAAGACGTGAATGTTAAATGGACAGAGATTTTAACGCGTCTCACAATCGGCATGACAATCAATTCTCACAGGGAATAAAGACTGCACCTCCTCTTATGGCTAAATCCAGACTTCTGCTTTTAAGTAAAGAAAAGGCAAGACCACGGAACAGCAGCTCCCCCAGTGAAGCAAAGCAAGGAGGAATTTTATGCTTTATTTAACGGTTTATACCTTTAAGCCACTTAATGACAGATCTTGACTTGAGACCATTTCCAAACACTGTAGGTGTATTTGTAACAGCCAGACAATCAGCAACACACATCTTTCAGTTTCTTCACTGTTTACTAAGTTCAGACTGCATGCAGTGAAAAGCTTTTGGAAGTCAATAGAGCAGCCCTCTTCCGCCAGGACACCTTCAGACCCATGAGGATTCGTTTCTGGCTGAGACAGCTGTCCAGAACCATGTTGTCAAACGTTATTGATTCAGCTTTGATGTTGTGAAGAGAGATTAATTCTTTGTAGGTTGACGGAAGGTGGGCACGAGTGTGTGTGGGCGCAACTGGCAGGACGGGTGGAGGTGGGGGGGTTCTGGGAAAAACAGCAGGCATGCCCCCAGGCCAAAGCAGGGAGGTACATGCTGCACCTGTTTTCTGTGAGAGCAGGTCCAGGTGGAGGAGTGTTATCCCAGGAAATGGACAAAAAGTCCAAACCCAGCAGGTGAAACACGGGGCACCTCACCTCAACCTTGAGCTCTCCGCACGCCGTCCGTATTTACAGGTCAGCGAGCTGCTCAAGCAGGGCTTGACTAAAACACCTTTCTTCGATTTACTCAAAAAGACTAAGAAACGTGCGAGGGTCTTCAGAGGAGGAAAAAAAACCCACCGTGGGACTGAGAGTGCTCATTAGGAGGCGGATT
Organism: Chitala chitala; assembly: GCA_025773905.1. NCBI lineage: Eukaryota > Metazoa > Chordata > Actinopteri > Osteoglossiformes > Notopteridae > Chitala > Chitala chitala. Next base: position 8,891 of record JABJVR010033499.1, read on the forward strand.
TAAAACACGTAGAGCGAGGAGCACATCAGTGTCAAGGAGGCTTACATGTCATGAATCGCTCGTCGGTCTGCACGCTTGAAAATCCACGTGCGTGAAGCATTAAGCTGTCAGCGTATGTTTCTGCTTCTCCGTGGTGTGTCTGTGGTTTCCCGACCTGTTCTAAAATTCTAGAACTTCTCTTCCATCATAAAAAGAGCGAAGGCCTTCCTCAGGAGTATGTTCTCCTCTCTCTCCAAATAATCTGATGCATCATCAAAACAGCAATAAAACTTTGTGTACTCTTCACATGATGCCAGTGTCCTGGATTAGCCCTGTGCCACTCTGCTGTGCAAACAGAGCTCCTCTTCACCGACTTCAGTTGCATACATGGGGAACTGATCATTGCACTGTCACGGCCAGCCTAAACCAACAGCTTCCCTCCTTAACACACAGTCTCTTCATGTAACCGTGAAACGTTTACGCTTGGCCTTCTTTCAATATTAAATATAAAAAGATCTCTGCTCACTTTTAAGGTGGCTGTCTAAAAACATGTAGCCCTAAATATGTGGCCTCAACAGTCTTGCTCGACAACAAGAGCAATGTCACTAGGCAACAACCTCCTAGATAAAGAGATGCTTGTTAGAGTGTGATGTCACATTCTTGCCACCTCTTCTTCATGACGAGTGTTACAGTAGGCAAGGTGTAAGATCAGCAGTGGCTAGCAATCAAAATCCAGCAGTTAATGGATTGAGAATAAATGACTGGTGAGACCAGTTCAAGATTTCTACAGTCGTAATGCTTAGCTTTAAGAGAATTGGGTGCCACTGAAGCCTTTCAGCCTCAAACAATTACAGCAAAAGCCAATCAGCTTAATGCCTCTGTGTAACCCAGTGCACTTTACAGATGCATTCTGGGACGGAACGGCATAATATAAACAGTTATGTATAATGAAGACGTTTTAGCTCATATTCCTTAATATCTTCATCTGGGCAAATGTAAATTGCATGAATTATACTGTTAACTGGAACAGAAAGTTTATGGGGGCTATTCATTTGTTTACCATCACTGGCTTCTCTCCTAGCACTGCAGAATGCTCTGTTACTGCCAGGTTTTTCGTCTTTTTTTTACATACTGGGGCTGACTTTGGCCCAAGTCTGTAGAGTCAAATAGAAAAACACAAAACAGAAGGAAAAAGACACATTAGTGCTCCAGCTCTACCACCCGCAGTCTTTGCGATGAGTGTTTAATAGGTATGACGTGTTTATATACATAGATGTCTTTATGCTTTTGTGTGCATTAACACAAGCATACAAATTGCGATGAGCTTTCTTATTGGGCAGGGGGGCAGCACCTCAGGGCTGGGAATAATTTTCAGATGTACCAGATTAAAATGAATTCAAATCCTTCATTATTTCACTTTAAATTCCTCCCTCTACCTTAATCAAAAACTTATGTATTCCCTCTATGTTCATATCTAAATTCTAAAGCTGTATACCTATAATGTTTGCTACTCAATATCTCTGGACAGCAGGCAAGGTTGAGTTGAGAAAGCTAATTTAAGTGAACGTTAGAATTCCTTCTGCACACATTTTATCATGCCTCTACAGTGACCCACCCCAAAGAGGGGGCTAAGTAACCACCAAACCCGACAGGTTGGAACAAAAATCCCACCCCTCGTCCCGTTTTACTTTTCTTCTCGCTCCTCTGGTATTTAAGGAGCCTCATTAAAACAATTTCATGTCAGACTTCCCGTGTGCAGATCTGCCGTATATCCAGTTTAGTTTCTCGGTCTCCATCGCCGTATCTTGGTTGGAGGTCAGTGGAGGCCAAGCCCTCCTTCCCTGGCGCTGATTTAACGGTAATGAGAACGCAGAGAGTTAATGCCGCTGCTTGCTGGCCGCTTTGTGGAAGCTCTGAGTGTTTATGGAGCAGCAGCTGTCCAGTTAATTAACCTGTCTCTCCAGGCGACCAGCAGGCAGCAGCCCTGCTGCCTCAACAGGACTGGAGTCATGGGCAGGAAGGCGTTCTGTCCCCCTGCGCTCAGCATGTCCCACATCCTGGTTTGTTAGTTCTGGCTTCTCTTCCTCACCTTAGTCGCTCTCTCGGTGCCTCCTGGCGCGTTCTGACATTTGCTCTGGGGATCCACCTTCCCTGTTCTTGTCATCTGTTGCCAGAAAAACTAACAAACTGTCTCCTGACCAGTTGTCACAATTCTGTTAATCTAATGAGAACTGAAAGGCAAGTAAACGGGGGAAAAAATAGCTACAACAGTGAGAAAAAAAAAACTTTTTCTAAATCTGTTGTTTTCAGGTTAAGCACACGTGCCTGTAAATACAAATTTTAAGCCTAAAAGAAAGAGATTATTTAGACTGGTTTCTGTTCGTCAGACGTTTTGATGGTTGTATCGATCAGTTTCATACAAGTGCTTCGTTTGAAAACGAGTCGACAGGTGGGATTTTAATTGACAAATCCCGAGCCAACAACACCATCCTGAAGGTACGGAGAGCCTGCTGAGAATCACACTCAACACTGGCTTCTAAAACAGGAATCATAAAACAAGTGCCAACCCAGAGGCGGCTTTTTATACACAGAGAAAGAAAGGTGGGGGTAGGGAGATTAGATCAATGTTAACTCAAAAGCCAGCGTGCTCTGTGAACAGAAACAAGATCCTCTTCGTTTTATTTGCATGCTCCACACAAAGGTCTTCGTCTGGTGTCCACAGGACCAAATGAGCCCACAATCTCCCACCCCTCTAAACACACAAAGGACATCGCACAGTATTGGTAAGGACATGTTCCTACCATCCATACCCAAATCTACGCCCTTGCTTCCACACAGCACCTCACATAGGTGTGTTGCATATGTTTCAGCATCTTTCCAGCTCCCACCTTTTCACCCAGTGTCTTGACTCCTGCACCAGCAGCCAGTGGGAGGTGCTTATAAACACTGTTTTTAACTGGTCGCTTCATTTCAATGGTCCTGGCTGGACACAAATTTCCTGTAATTATTGTAGTTTTGTTCCCATCTGGCTTGTAAATGGCATGCTCTAGGAATCCAGAACACGTGCTTGTTGCAAGGGGGTGGGGGGGGGGGGGTGGAATCTCTACAAACAATCTGACATTGGACTACAGGTGCTGTATCCCACATTTAAATGTGCATTACAAATTTGAGCCAACGGCATGCAGGTGGCTTGTCAAATCATGCCTTCATTTATCCAGATGGATTTACTTGTGTATTCCATTGACTTGTGTTCTTAAGCACTAACCAGCATGTCCTATTTCATTATTGACTGCAGATTACCAGATAGCTATTTAAATGTTACTTTTGCGTTCCTAAAACGCTTTCTTTCAATTCCGGAGTTATTTTGGGCAGCATTGTTCCTTATCTGTTGCACTTGTTATTTTTGTCCCTGGAAAGGAAGAAGGATGTGGTAGCTTAAAACTGTGAGATATATCACATTAGAGAATAAATAGCAGCCGACGTCACCGTAGCCTGGGGCTCTGGAAATGCAGTGAAAAGGATGTATCGTCTGTCTACACCACAAACTTATTATCCTTCTTCTCATGCACTGAAAGTTTCTGAGTGTCTGAGCTACATGCTTTTGGCACCTGAAAAGATGCTTTGATGAAAACAAGCTTCTGCGCCTCAATGGGAGGTTTTAAATGCCGCGTTTTATCAGTACCTCTAGTATAAGTAATTTGATCATATGCAAAGCTGCTTTGATATGGTCAACACGGCAGTAACAAAGTAAAGCAATATGTACAATTACAGACATAGCAATGCTCTTAATTAGCTTTTTGGTGCTTGCGGTGAAACCTTTTAATGTACAACATTTACAGCCAAGCTGTAATATAGCAGAGATCTCCGGCGAAGGGATTTGCTGAAAGGCTGAACGGGGGGAACATCTTTGGCCTCACACCATTTTTGGGTAATGCACCGCCAACAGCGCACTGCAAAGCTGTCTGGGGATTTTAAATCACAAGGGCTTCTCCACGCTCAAAACTGCTTGTTTGTTTAGCGCGCCTCATGAATGTTGTACACGGCAGACCCTTCATTGGTAATCTAATAGGCTTCTGAATGTAGTCAATATCAAATTAACAAGGGCCAATTTGACATCCTGCCATCGATCGCTAGAAGGAAATCAATCGCTTTCAACGAACCCAAGCTTGAGATCATCTTTGAAACACTTAATTTCCACTAAAAAAATCTGAAAAAAAAAATCTATGTAAAAGTTTTTAATGAAATATATACTGCATAATTTTAAATATTCATGTACTGTGTTGAAGTCTAGCTTTACTTCATTGCAGGAGCAGAACTCCACACATGCCATCTGTTCATTATCCAGCAAGTCCAACCTAGTAGAGTACTAAATTCAATACCAACAATGGCACGAAGACAAAACGTGATGAGTAATAGTCCAAAAACCGTAATTCAACACTGTAAATGCTAAATATACAATGAATGGAAATAACTGAGGACATGACAGAGCTGGTCCCTAAATAACAGAAAGCTACATGTATCTCAGTTAATCTCCCTATCTCACCCTTTCTGGTTCATGTCTTTTTATTTGAGAGGTTGTCTTAAATTTTTGTATGCATCTTCAGGTTTTTTGTCCAGTCTTATTTTGAAGTATTTTGTGATCTGTGGACTTGGGAACAAAAAAACCACTTGTGGTTCTTCCACCATTGCTGACGGAAAAGAAACAGCGCCACAGCGCGGGCCTGGTTAACAGCTTCTCTGTTTCATGGAGGCCTTCCACTAAGGGGGGCTGGGCCGCTACTTAACGATGAAATCCAATTAACAGACACCTGGAGGCAAGGTGTGTTGATGGATGATATTGTGTCCTGTGCACCACCAGGTTCTGCTCAAAAGAACAGATCTTCTTCAGTCGATGTTTCGCACCACCAGTATGGGAGGGTGGGGTGGGGGTGGGGAGAACGATTTTCCGTTTGTGTCACTAATGCTCAGTTGCATCGTGGGTACACACGCGTCTCACGCCTCAACACATTCTAAACGTGTGAAAATCAATGGATCAGCTGTTACTGTGCAAATATAGCTGATGTGATGAGGCAGCCGCAGCCCTCCCCACCACCGTGCTGCTATTTGTGAACTGCTACTAATTTAACATTTCTATTTTCTATGTTTCTAGATGTTGTAGGTCATACATTTTAAGGTCTAAAATAAAATAAACGAACTGCACACAAACTCTGAAATTGCACTGACGCACTCCATAGAAATGCTCATAATGTCAAAGATGGCAGATTATTTCTCCATCTAACGAGCTTTTTAATCAAGTTGTTCTCATGTTGACAACAACGTGGTTGCATCCCTGGAACTGAATGTCATTCTCTGGGTGTCCCATAACCAGTAGGACGCTGCAGCCACTGCGAGCCAAAAAAGACTCTGTCACATTGTTTCCTTAGTTACGCCTTAGGCTTGTCTCTGCTCTGTGGGTCCTGCTGGAGTTACAGAAGCGCAGATCTGTTCCTCTGTCAGCCTTCATCTCAACACAGTAAATGGCTTATAAAATGGCTCATTATCGGAAACAGAAATCTGCAGTGTAATTGTCTATACTATTGCAGAATACTGCATCTTGGAATATGCTGTTCATACATGTAGATACAAAAAATACTACAATAACAAAAAATACTGATTTTTGGCACGTCTTTAGTTCTGAGACATAAATTACTATAAAGAACAAATCAAAGGGAAAAAACTAGACATTTATGAGTTAATTTACCCAAAACCTGCATCATTTGCTAAGGAACACATAGTGTAGTTTATAGCAAAACAGTAAAACTGAAATGTTTGACAAAGTCAACTGATGCCCCATGCTGACAGGTATTTAATTAGCAAACTACTTTGTGTACCTCAGCATGCCTGGTGTAAGTAAGCACTCTGAAAATAACATGACACACACACAGAAACCGATCTTGTTTTCTCACATTCACTGATAAAACTAGCCTGATATCCAGTGTCTCCTCAGAGGATGCTGTCATTATAATCTTGAGGGACGGTCCTCACCAGCCTTGAAACAAGGTGAAATAATCAAGGCCTGACGTGAACCACAGCTGCTAGCCTTCTGATACCACACAGGCAAAAGAAGCCGCAGTTTCCTTCTTTCTGAACATCTGGCAAATCAGAGTAGCTCCTCTCTACTCGATAAACACAACGGTGTTCACAGGAACTCGAGTTTATCTTTTTATCTTTGTTAGATTTTGGCTCTCGCTCCGTTTTGTCATGAAAAAAAGAGATCAAAGTTTGCCTATGTCGGAGTTCCAAACAGAAAGCACCTCTAAAAGAATTCTTGTCTCATTTCTACCCTCTCTCTCTCTCTCTCTCTCTTTTTCTCTCTCTCTCTCTGGATTTTCTTCCCACTCTGGTGGTGAAAACTAGGTCGGATTCATCCCTCCAGCTAATGCTTTTAAAAAAACTTGGTCCAAAAGATGACGAGTCTTCACTTCGGCAGGGCTCTCAGAAGGGAGAGGACGCACACATACCCATTAGCACGTGCCAGAACAAACTGCTCCTTTGTTTTCCACTCTGCCCAATCAGTTTAACAGATCACATCTGAGGAAAATGAAATATTCCTTGTTTCATAAGTGTGCACCCTACGGCACTTGCTTTCCACATATCTGCCAGCTGAATCACAACCAATCAAGCTCTACTTATCTGGGAAATAGAAACATACCTTAAAAACACTCAGTAGCACGTGAATAATTGCTTTCCAATAGTCATTACTCTTCCTCAGTTCCCAACCTAGGAGGCATTTGCATTGGATTAAAATGAGTAAAAGTGTTTAAATGAATACCACACAAAACAAAAAAGTAAAGAAATTACTTTTAACTTATTTGTATAGTTTTAAAAAAAGAAAAAATAGTATTTATTAAAGAAAAACATTGGTTATTACATCGTTTTGAGAATAGTATAATTCTCTGAAACTCCAAATGTCTTCTGCTATAAATCTGTTAGCAACAGAAAGACGATATACAAAAAACATTAAATAGGAAGTGGTATTAAAGATGCATGTCAGGATACCAGCACTGATCCTTTAGCACTGAACAGTATAACAATGTAATGGGTTCCTTCAGCTGCTGTTGGTGTTGTGTGTTCCATTAACCTTCTGCAGGGTGCTCAAATCCTTTGCCAGAACTTAAGAAGGATGTTCTCAACTAAATACTGACGGTCTCTGAGTAGGCACCAAATGACGGAGACACACATTTGTGTAGAGCTGTGCAGTTTGCTTTGTTTTATAATTTATTCTGAGTGCGAGTCAAAAAAGTGTTTTTCTTACCCAGGTAGGAAGGTGAATATGCAATACTGAGATGTCAGTGGCAGAAGATGGAAAGGGTGCAATCAATATTCTTCTTTCTTGTCCTTGCACTTTGTGTTAGATATTTAAAGAGAACAGCATGAAGCTCTGTGTCAAAATAATGAAGTGCAGACGGGGGTGTAAGAAGTCTCAGTTGGACGCTTGATGAAGCAGTTTTGGAAAAGATTCCGTCCACTTATTGCATCTAGTCTGTGTTTTTATCAGCGAAAGGTATATTCTAGAATCTTTGCTATTTGCCCCCTTTCCCAAACCTCCCCTATTCTTTTTTCCTGTGACATTTTTGGCTCATTAACATTCATTAGATAGCAGCTTGTGCAGATTTTAAAAATTGCTTGGAGAGCAGTGTGACTGTCTTGTATGTTTTTAAAAAGTTATTAGCCCTCCTTCCCACCTGATCCAACATACTCCTTGACAGAAGGCAGATATTTGTAGTTGGGGGTGGGTTATTTTTTGGGAGGCAGCCAGGTTGACGGGGTCCCCTTTTACAGCTGAGCCAAGCCAAGAACAGCCGAGCCGAGATGAGCTGAGAAGAGCTGAGCTGAGCTGAGATGAGCTGAGCCGAACCAAGAAGAGCTGAGCTGAGCCGAACCAAGAAGAGCCGAGCCGAGATGAGCTGAGAAGAGCTGAGCTGAGCCGAGATGAGCCGAGCCGAACCAAGAAGAGCTGAGCTGAGCTGAACCAAGAAGAGCTGAGCTGAGCCGCACCAAGAAGAGCTGAGCTGAGCTAAGCCAAGAAGAACTGAGCTGAGCTGAGAAGAGCTGAGCCAAACCAAGAAGAGCTGAGCTGAGAAGAGCTGAGCTGAGCCGAGAAGAGCTGAGCTGAGCCGAACCAAGAAGAGCAGAGCTGAGGTGAGCCAAGCAGAGAACCCAGCAGGTGCCTGTGCATGACAGCAGGGAGAGGAAGGATAGCACAACTCTGACAAGAAACATATCAGTTTGCCATGGAAGAAGCTGAGATTCCAAAGGCCAGTGGCAGCATCGTGAAGGACATGGTATCTTGCTGTATTTTACAAGCTTGTATTGTTGTCTTGCGTAATCAGGTCCGCACCATTCGTGCGCAGTGTGATGCTGGTCACCTGGTGGTCTGCTGCATCAAATTAAAAGATCTCTGTGTGAAGGGGAGACTAACAACCTCCACAGGCCTACCGCTATAGCAGGATGAGCCAATTCTACCAGCACTAAACTAGAACAAACCTCCCCCCCACCACCCCCCAAGGATGGGCAGGTGGAAAGCTATAGTAGTGCCCTGGGATCTGGGCCCAGTGAGCCCAGTCCCAAAATACCGTAGGGCCACAGTTCAACAGACCTAGAGCCAATAATTACTGTTGGCCTGGCTGTGAAGATGTACCTCATACCTCACCCTGGGTGAAAGTTTTTTAAAACCCCAGACTAATAAAACATATACTGTGACATAAATGAGAATGTTTCTTGAATATTTGTTTAGCCGACAGATGCTAGGATGTTTTACATCTGAGATTTACAACTGAGGTTTTTGGCAAAAACTGCAACTGAAGTTGCATTGACCAACCAAAAAGCAGTAACATTTGTCATTTTATGTAAGCAAATGTTCTTTATATACAAATGTAACAAAGGTCCCTGATATATCAATACAATCCCAGTTTATATGTCTTATAAAAACTCTAGCCCTATGCTTCACTGGTCCAAACTAATTGCCAGTTCCAGCTACATTAATAGGAAGAATATCCAAGTTTAGTCTTTGAACTTCAGATAATTCAACAATGAAACCAATAGTATGAATGCTTGAAAATGTGTTGCATATTTTCCAGAGAAACTTTACGTTTTCAAAACCAAATATATCAGGCAAAGACTCTTGCAGCTCCCTTTGACTTAAATAAAAACATGCCCACAGTACATCCTTTGCCACTTGCAGCTGATGAACAGAGACTTCCTGTGAATGCAGGAGAGCAGTTAGGGTCACATGCTGCTTCTGGGAGTGTTAGGAGCTCAGATGCCCCAGCATAGAATGCTGGTTTAGTTTTGATCTATATTCTTACACTAAAAGCAAATCCTTTCATGGTTTGTAAAAGGAAGGTCTGTTCAGAAAAAAAAAGCTTCGTTTGAAGTCAGAAGCATAACAGCAGGCTACATCATTCCCCGGTGGCTTCTGTTTTTGCTAAAGATTTGAAATTACAGCATTTATTTTTAAATTTTAAAAATTCTCAGTTTTATAAAGAAATTCTTTGCAAATAATCCATATAATGAATTGCTAATGAAAAATACACAGAAATGTCCCAAACATACCCTAACCTGCATGAGTTAAACGTCTTACAATTGTAATAGATTCTGTAAGAATCAGCTATCCAAATTCGTCTAATTTACGAATGTTACCCAGCTGAATTATGCATACGGTATTGGTGAAGCAGTCCATTCCAAAGGGTACGCTAAAAGGTACAACAGCAGTGGTCTGGGAGCTGAACTTTTGATCTATCACCTCTTCAGCCTATTTACAGCTAGTATGCAGACACTAGCAGCCAGCCCAAAACAGAGCTACTCCCATCACACTCTTTTTACAAGAGCCACACCAGAAGCTGACATACTTAGTGCTATGTAACAGCTCCCGGCTCACCTCTCCGCTGGCCGGGCCAGACCGGACTAGGCGGGCCTTTTTAATTTCAGCTGTTGGAGATGAGAGAGGCTGACACCCGTGTGCAATCAGGCTGAAGTGTCATGCCATCAAGACTGGTAGCTGATGCAACAGGTTTCTCATACAGGGGCTAACAAGTGTTTGGACATAACCATTTCAGGATAGTAGAGAACGAGGGGGTGAGGTCAGCAGCTGGCAGTTTAAGTGTATTCAGTTCACTCAGGTCAGCTCCTTCAGCTGAGAACCAGGAGTTCACCACAGCTCCCACATTGTCTGTACCTTCACCGCCACATTCCTAACATCTGTCAGAAAGCAGAGCAAGATCTCCTCGGCAATGTGACAGACCTCTGTGCCAGTTTTGCATTACACTGTGCAAAATTTAACAAGACAGATGTCCGTCTTAGATTTTTTTTTTTTTTTTGCTTCCTGAACATTCTGAAGCATGGGAACAAGACATTTTAACAGTTTGCTGTCAACATCACACTGTCTTGACCTTGTGATCTCAGGATCCCCTGCAGCTCAGACAGCGAGAGCACCTGTCACTTTGTTTATCTTTTTGCCAAAAAAATCTGTTACAGGTGTAGGCCAGGATACCTCAGCAAGAAGTGCAAGTCCATAAAAAAGGCAGAAATGTAAGTATAAAGCACTTTGCAGTAACTGTGGTAAGAGTCTTAACAGGCAAACTCCACATTCCAGTATGGAAAGAGAAGAGTGTGAAATTACTGGAATTCACTTCACAATTTGGAAACAAAGCTTCGGGGGCTAAAAGAGACACGGTCCCCTCCCTCCCGCCTTTCATTAATTTCATTTCACAAACACTTTGAAAAAGAAGGGGAAAAAATTAATTACAAAAGTAATTAATAGCGAGCTGGATTTACCTCGGGGGGAGGCTTCGTTTTGGCATCGGATGACGATAGCGAGGATGGGGGGGGGGCAGTGGTGCCTGAGAACGATACGATCAGACATGTTCTCAGCCGACAGCGCGAGCCCTGTCTCATGAGCTGCGCCACAGATCAGGAGCACTGATTGCACTACCCCCCCCCCCCCACGTTTTCATTTTTATCAATTATTTTCACAATCTGCTGCAGACAGCAAAGCGGACCGGCTCCCTCTCCCTCCCTCGCTCGCGGTCACGCAACCACTCATTGGCGGAATGTGCAGCCTTTTCTACATGTTCCGATTTCACGGTCTGCGTGTCCGCTTATTGCTGCGGCGTGGTAATGCTTTGCTGACTGAAGCTTGTCATTTTGTCACCACGTTGTCTCAGGGAATTTTGGATGTCTACTGCGGCGGTTAAGGTTCAACATAAATAATAACGCCGCGATTCAAAATATAACAGCAAAGGCAAAATTCCAACTATTTGTTTGTGCAGCGGAAGGCCATTTGCAGCATTAATGATGTATTTAATTTTTCCCCCTCAGAGAATACAGACAGTCCAGATTAAAATGTAAGCAGTTGTGAATCCGTAATTAAACGAGCAGATGGAGAGATCAAAAAAAAAGATTAGAGACACTGATACTGCTATGAAACAACACAGGTCCAAGCAGAGTGAGTTCACTGCATCACAGGCATGTAGTCAGACAGTTACGACCACCCTTCATACTCAACAGATTTTACCTTGAGTTAATTAGACTCGGCTTGCATTGGAAGACTCAAGTCAAACGTCAAGTGGCTCAGACAAAGACATTTACACTGTGTTTTTACTGTTTCCATGGCGATGCTTTGCTTCATTGAAGATGCACAAAATAAGTCATACACTATCTCTGACTGTCAGAGATGGGCCGAAACACACAAAAAGGAAATGCTCCTGGAAGTCTTAGCGTCATTACGACATCATTAATAGCCCATATGCTCACCAGCTCATCAGGAATCTGGACGACCCTTACTGAAGGATGCCTTTTACATGGTAACACGAAGCCCGGTACAACTCAGCCTGCTGCTTTATTGTGCCCACGAGCGGCGCCACTCTGAAACCGTCACATGAATATTTTTACTTCATCTCTTTCGGTATTTTATGCCTTTTTTGTAGTAGTTCTCTCTGCTGTTTGATCTCGTGTCTTATTTTCTGTGATTTTTCAGCAAAGCGCGTATTTTTGTGGTTTAATTCTGTGCGCAGGTCCATATCTGCTCCATACTCATCGTAACAGCGCCGTTTGAAGTGGATGCTGAAAGAGAGACTACCCAGCAGACCTTGTAGCGTTGCAGATGTTCTAATGTACACCATAACCTTGGGGTGAAACAGTCCACATGCAGCTCTTCAGAGTGAAACCACACTAAGGGTCTATTTTATCCTACAAAAAACTGCCATATTTAAGCAAATATCTCTTCAGTTTTTCAGGTACCTAACAAGCTTAGGCAAACATTTAAATGATGAACTTAGTAACTAAAAGGAGAAACAGGCAACAGTGGAAACATTTCCACAACAGAACTCCCTTTGCCATTAGCAGATCCAATGTCATTATATCTACCAAAGGTATAATAATATGTAATTAGTTTTTGATAATAATTGTGTTCTCACAGTCCCTGTGACGCAAAGAAAACAAAAAAAAAATTCAAAATGGTCTCCACTGCACTCCCTTCTCTCCCATTTAATCTCATTAAAAAACAGTGATTTGTGGTAATTTAAATAAAAAATACATTTTTGCCCTCCAGGACTAAGGCACCCTGGGTCAACAGGAGGAATTACATTAAATTGGTATTTGTTCCTAATCAGTATGTTTAATCATTAAACTGTGTAAAAAAGCATCCTGTGTTCCCAAAGGGAGACTCTGACATTCTTTTCCGTCAATATTTTAAATCAACAGGGAAACTATATATATTTTTTTTTTAACTAATTAACATTCCTTCTGACTGTCTTGTGTTTTGCGCCCAGCCTTAACAGACAATTTTGATACAAACAATGTGCAGACATGAGGGTAAATTTGATATGATAATCTCAGCATCATCTACAACGGTAATGCTTATGCCTCAGAATGGCCGCTTTAACTTGTTTTTGTATTTTGCCATGTTCTGCCTCTGGGGTACAGCCTCTTCGTACCCCTCTCTCATGCGTCACGGCTCTGTAATGTCTGAGATTTTGCTCTGAGGGGCTGAGATTAGAGATGAAGCCCTCGCTTTCTGCATGGAAGAAGTGCTTCCAGGAGAGATGCTCTAGAACATGTACCTGAATGAAGAGGAGCAGAGGCATTCTGGAAAATCTACGGAGATCATTGTTTACCCCCAAAAGGCCATAAAGCATAAAGTGCGCAGAAGCCAAAAGGAGGAGGTGTGAGGTGTGCAGCCCCTGGACTACCTGTTCTTCACAACATAAGAATTAATGTACCCCCCCCCACATTATCACTCCGGCTGGCACCGCAGTATCTCTTAAGCACCTGGTTTATTCATTCTGAAAAGATAAAGTTGAGGCTGTGATCTTCAGAGTTGAAAGAACCAATGGGAGCCAGTGAATTTTTAGCCTTTTTCAACCACATGGAACTAAATTCAAAAAAGAATTTTAATTGGGAGGAAATAAAAGCCTGTCAGTCCCCTAACATTTGTCAAGTTATAGCCACCTGTGTTTCCAGCATTTCTGAAGTCAACAATTCAGAGCCGATATTGCTGCTTTTGTGCCTCAACAAAAAACCAGGGCAGAATTTCATACATTACAAAAGCGTCCAACTATGAAACAAAATCATTGGATTCCACAGAAGAAAGCCAAGTGCCTTTTAAATTTTCCTTTTTATCTGAAGGTCACGATGCGGTGGCAATCCAATTACGCCTCCACACCGCATACCGCTGAGCTTTCGGAAAAGTCAAACGTGAGGACGCCCATGAGCGCACCTCTCCTTCATCACGCTCAGCTCTGAAGTTTGGCACCTACCGGCTCTCATTGTAGCCTTGTCTTAATTAATTATGCAGCGTCCACCCACTAGGGTCTTCGTACAATAAGAAAGTACTCTAGTTTGATGGGCACCCTGATCTCATAGGGGTGGGAATTTGAGGTTTGCGCTTTGAGCACTGCCTCTCCCGTCAGTGTTTGAGACTCGGCCAGGGCCGATTTGTCCCTGGAATTTGTTTGAACGTGACTTTGCAGACCCTTCAATGCCCTTTTAAAATACATGTTGAAGGATGTGTGTTGACAGCTTGAAATGAGTGTTAGTGCGGTGTTAGGCTCTATCAGGGTGTTTACCTAGATAACTAGCCTTCAGCAGTGCAGTGCAGAAACTCATGAATAAACAGGTGAGTGTATGAAGGAAATGAAATTCATTCTGATATAAACCAGTCCTTATCCTCTCAGGAGCTCAATGAGACCTGAATGAATATCGCTTCAGCATAAGATTAAACCGCTTTGGTTGACATGTTCCCACGAAGCTGACATTCCCACCCAAACAGCCCCAGGACCACACATAAAGCGAGAAACAAATAAGGATTATTTCCCGAGAATCCACTTTCTGAAAGAATAAGGCTGCGTGTTTACTGACACAAAAGATACCTGTTTCTGGGTGTTTGTGGAGCACAGTTGAATCTAAAGAAGCACTCAATGAGGTTAAATTTTTTTTGACAAGTTTCTTAACGTCAGATGTGTTGATTGCCAAACTGAAGGCTTCTGTTAAGAACGTACAGAATGCTGCCTGTTATCCCAGAAGAATTTAAAAAAGCAGTCTTGTTGGTTACACCGCATTGTAAATGCAGGGCGTCTTGGTTGGTAAACAAAAAGGCTTTAAAGTGCTCCTTAGACCAGGCTGATGTGACAGGACAGTATATTTGCACACCAGTGTGTGAATCAGTGTGCTGATAGAATGAACACACAAACGTGTGAGCACGCGAGCGGACAGAAGAGCAGACTGACAAATTACCATTTTCCTCCTTGGCTACTGGAGGGCTCAGCGCTTCCATGGTGTCAGTTAGCTTCCACCAACAAACACACAGAGTTCTTCTTCCTCTGTCTCATTAGCAGTCACCTGGAAACACACACTCCGCCTCCTTTGGCTGCCTTTTTCTGATGAAAAGGCTCCTTTTCCTCCCACATCAGTTTGAATATCTTCATCAATAAGGGATGGCTTTCAGCTCCTCTTCAAGCATCGATTCGTTGTATCGTTTGTGTGGATCGATATAAGGGAATCGTTCGTGTTTCAAAAAATAGAGTCAGGGCTGCAGTTGAGTTAATATTAAATATTGACTAACTGGTGACTGTTCTTCATTAAACTCATGCTGCTGCCTGATTGCAGAAAATGTACAGTATATTGTTATCATGACATCTTTTTATGTTACATTGCTCTTTTTGAAAATATTTTTCCCTAGCTGACAGTCTCAGTATTACCCCCACCCCCCAGGGTCCCCTTCACCAGAATACAAAATGTCACAGGAGAAAGCAGTAGCTTTGTTATCAATACATCGTAAAGTGTTTTGGTGTTGACTCCACAGTGCTGGCAAACTGAATTGTTCTCAAATTGAGGTCTCAATTTATCTCAGATCTGATGAGCCAGTGCCCAGAGACCTGTGACATTAACATGAGAGAGACTAGAAAAAGGTAGCACGTCCGACAAAAGCAGGAAGAGCCCGGGATGTTGAGATTGACGGATCAAAGCACAAGGCCTTCACCTTTCAAAAACCCAAACAATGTCCCACCTGAAGTGAAGAACGCTACAATACGCATCTCTGGCGTGCGAACTTCTACGAAAGGTTAAACTTCAACAAAAGATTCATGAAATGTCCTGATTTGAAAAATTCAGACAGTCCAAGTCTTGGGAAAAACTGAGGATTGGTGGCCAGGGAAACCTTTGAGAACGGCAGGCGCTCGGACACATCAGCAGTCTGTCTCTCCACATTCACCCTTTCACACATAACAAGAAAACACTTCACATTTAATTAATTAATGAAGTACTGCTGTCAGCAGTTAAGTACTGCCCTCCTTGTGCAATCCCAACACTTGAGAATTCCTAACCAGCTCATGTCCTGAAAGGATGAATAAATTTCCCAAAAATCACTTGTGACTGACAGCTCTGATTATGGTTTAATGCATTGTACATGATCTGCACTCAGGAATTCCTCTTCTAATACTTAATAAATCATATTTACAATAATACATTCACATGTATATCCTGCGCAGGTAGCTGCTTGCCATGGAAGTGGTTCATGCATGTCTCGGTTCATTTAGTTTGATTGGACAGATCCAGAGCGGAGTGAGAACCTGCTAATGGCTCCTGCCTGATCTCTGCAGGTTGCCTTCATTCGATCATTAGAATGTGGTAGGATAAAAATGGTTTGCCAAAGGGCTTATTAGGATTCTTCTTCTTGAGGATGCATAACTAGTGTACGGAGATTTGGTACTGCCATCTATAGACTGCCATTCTGTACTGTGCAGATGGCATTTGTACCAATCAGCAACGAGGAAGAGGAGAATCTGACGTGTGAATCGCATACAACACAACCATAGGCATGAATTTAAAAAATGTTAGAGTAACTCAGAGAGGTGACTTCGGCTGCTCTTTGACTAGGTTCCCTAACTAGGCTTAGCATTTCATAAAGAAACCCCCCTTCCCACTTCAGGCACTCCCACCTCCATTCAAGTGAAAGTAACGGCTTTTAAATTGAAGACTGGTTACAGAGAGGGAGGCCCTGTGTTCTCCACACCCTTGGGGGAAGGGCGGTCTCCACTACAGAGAGTTTTTCTTTAATAAAGATTTTCATGCCCCCCTCATCCCCACTACCTCAGAGAGTCTTCTTCATCTCATACCCCATGGTCCCTCCTTGCGGTTTTTGAGTTTCCGTCTCAAAGGGACTGAGCCCCCCAGGAGCAGAGAGTGGCCCTCTGAAAGGTGCTGAGGCAGACTACCTTACTTTTACGACAGCCATCATCACTGAAACACATAAAACGTAGCCACTTTCCACCTGTTACGCAACCACCGAGCCCGAGGGAGCCAACGGCAAGTATCAGTGAAACGCGAGCTGCACGCGTGTCTAAGAGCAGACTGCAACCTAATGTTTTAGTGAGCTGCTCTTTATTTACTTTCTCCTAACACATGGCACCAATCCTTTGATAGATCTGTCAGTGAGAACATGCTGAGCACTTTGAACAGCCGCAAGCCTTTTGAACGTTTTGAAGTAAGTGCTTGTGGGCTGCTGTGTTAGGTTTAATCACGCCATACTGCAGTACGTTAACAGCATAAAACAAAGTGCTACCAGAAGTGTTGACATATAATGACAAGTATGGGGTTTCACTTTACACGTTGTTATAATTTACATCAACCAGCAGGTTTTAAGAAATATTTTTGGAACAACGATACCCAGAAACCCTTTGTTTTCATATCATCTCTGTTATGCCGTTCACCGTATACTTAAAAGAGATCCAAAACTCAACTAGGTTTTCAGCATCATGTAAGCAAGCAAGACTGAAGCAAAAGTTATATTTTATTTAAAGTGAAATTGGTAGTCATGAGTGACTTTAGCTATTCTATATATTCAATTCAATTCAATTTATTTTTATATAGCGCCTTTCGCAACAGCATGCTTCAAAGCGCTTTAAAGGAATATAAAGGAAAGGCTTATTGTATCTGTTTTCTCTCCTTTTATTTTATATTTCCTTTACAATGAACAGATAGAGTTTGTATAAACCATCCTGGTACTGGGTGGTTAACAGCATTTAGGTTGATGGTGGTGGGTGTGTGCTTGACCGTTGACGCTGCAACTGTGTGAGAACAAGAATTGAAACACGGGCATGATGGGTAATGGCCATGCTTGTCCACATGATTTTACTATGGTGTTACTGTGCTCCTGTTTTATGCTGTGTTCACCTTAAAATGTTTTTTCAACACGTATTTTGAATTTCTTGTTTCCAGATAAAATGCACTACAAAATTATGTGACCTAAATCTCTACATCTAAATTTTTTAAAGGTACCATAAGAGACCAAGGCTTGAACTCAGGTCACGCACGCCAAAGACAAGGGATTAAGCCCACTGAGCCAAAGACTTTCAACCACTTTTAATGCTGTTTTTACATCAGCAGCTCACTGCGTTGTGTAATCGGGTCACTTCATCCTCAGCCGTTGAGGAGGACGTTGAGTGTTTCATCTGAGAACATATTTGAAACATGTCGGAAAAGGTGATCGTGGAACAGTCCTATATTAGTCATTCAAATACAACTCAAACTGAGTATGGCTGGGAAACAACTAAAAAATAAATGCTGCACAAAGACGAATGTGTTTCATCATTGCTGCCCAAATAATAACTTCTAAATATATAACTATATATTCAGGATTTATCTAAATACCTATCATGCCAAGAATCGTGCCTTCTCCCAACTGTGCCTTTTGTCTTTGCCGATTCCCAAAGAACCGGTGCCTCCAATCGCTGCAGAGTTAACAACCAGTGCCCTGTTAGACATAAAAGCCCTTTTCTCATTTGCCATACACTCAACAAAACTGACGAGACAGGCATTTACAATGATTAAGGATATTGTTTATTCTCCCCTTTTCATTTTTTTCAGCCAGAGCCTTAAAAAGGATTGGCTCCTGTGTCTTTATTCGTTAATCTATATCACATCAATCAGGTCGTGAGCCCACATTAAGCCTTATAGATATCTGCCTTCCATTAGTGAGCTGCAGTCGAGTAGGCTTTGGGATCTATACATCATTTAATGAAAGCTGTGAGAGGACCACTGCAGAGATCATAAAAGCCTAGCTTTGCTCAGAAGACTTGGCTAGGCATCACTCCCTTCACTCTAGAGTGCAGCCATTACTCCTGGGGCAGCTCACTGTGGGGCGGGACAGCAGACAGATACGGGCTTCCATTGGTGGCTGGATGGAGTCCGTCCACAACATCCTGCTGTTTATTGGTCTCTCCATACGTGACAAAGACGAAGCAGACCTAAAGGTGTGTGCTGTGTAGCTACGTTTACCTTGAGTTTCAAGTGAAATGCATCACTTGTTAAATCACTTACCAAATTTGTGTATAATGGTGCCTATCCTTTAATATTCCAGTCTGACACAAAACATACTCTTTAGGCCAATATATTTCATTAAAAAGTAATTAAAACCCCAATACATGTTTTTTTTTCTGGAAGTTGATTCTTTCCACAGTGAGGAAATATATGTCTGCCAGATATTACCACTATTATCTAATAGCATGCTACTAAAATTACGCTGTAATAAAGGTGACCCTCCTGAAATCAGAGTAATGTCCTGACTTCAACAATTAAAAATATGAGCCCCATGTAATGAACACACTTAGCCTCAGATAACCAGCAAGGCACAGCCGTGATAGGCGGTAATTACAAAAAAAGCAATTTATATTCCAAAGAAAGCAATAAGCCAACTCTCAAGTCAAGGATTAATGTGTGGCTGCAGAAAGAGTCGGTGTAGCACACTAGACAGGAAATCTATATTTTCACTTCAACCAAAATTAAATTAAATTTTTTACAAATTAAATGATTAAATAATGTCACCACCCAAAAGCAAACGAACATCACATGAATTTCTTCAAGACGTGTGGGAAAATACCATAATCCGCTTTTAAGTTAAAATGCGATGTAAGAGGCGAAAATGCGATGTTTGGGCAGCCGGGACCTGAACAATATTAATGTTTTATAGGAAAACAAGCTCAAGTGTCTCTGCTCCGCACAGGGTTGTTTTAAACCTTGTTCCAGCGATCACCATTGGCTCTAGGTGTGAAAACTGGGGCCTCCACCCAAGATCATTACACCACGACAGCAAAATGGACAAAGGCGGCCTGCCCTGACCCAGCAAGCTCACAATCCAGCACAGAACAAAACCCCGTCTCATTTCAGCTTGAAGAGGCAGGGTCGCCGCTAGGAATTCTGGGCCGCATGAGACATGTTAAGCTATGTTCAAGTTTTTGAGGTCTCATGTTGAGGGTACAATAAAATCAGTTCACACTGATATGTTTTGTATGGTGTTTTAGTTATCTGTTGCATTGCTGTCTAACAGGGCTGTTTCTGAGCTGCTTTGGGCCTTGTACGACACCCTGACAGAGGCCTCCCTCCTCAAAATAATATGGTGAATGTGCAGAAAACAGACTTGGGTGCAGGGACCCACTAGAAGCATGGGGGCCATAAGTAACTGCTTATAGAAGAGGTGGAAGGGCTTCCTTGAGCTGTAGGTCCCATCAGTCTCTTACTGTGACACTGTTTCACATGCAAAGATAAGTGGAGCACTACTGGTTGAGTACATGTTTCATGGGTGTTGGAGGTTTTTGTGGGGCGTGACCTTTAGTGCTCCACAAGGTTTGGATCACTTTCCTTTTGAAAACTTGTTTTTAGTCATTTGGAGAGTTAAAAGGTTATTTTTAACTCTTTATGGTCATCAGGTACAGCAACCCTGATCCTTTAATGTCTAAAAGGTCGAGTTGGCATGGCGAAGGATTTAAATTATGGTTTCAAAATCTCTCTTCTGTCGTATTATATTACTGTTTTTGTGGTTATAATCTTTCTGCTGTATTGTATTATTCATAATTGTATTGTATTTTATTCATTGTTGTATTTTATTTATTATTATCGTAAATAAAAATTTGTTTAAAATATCAGCCGGGATGATGTTGGATGAATACCCAGTAGTGAATTCACTCTGGAGAGATCTTTCTGACTGGTGGGGAAAAAATATATATAAATTAAAAAGTAACCACTTATATGAACAATATCTAGAAATGGCCACGGTGTCTAAACACAAATGGGACACACACAAATGACCACGTAAAAAACTGACTACTGAGAAAGAGAAATACTGTTTTAAAAAACCTCGATAGCCAGATGTAAGATGTTAATAAAAGCAAGCAATAACTGGGCAAATTTGTACCATTTTATGTGATTTTGGCCAGAAACAAGGAGTGTTTTATTAAAGTTAAAAGTCACATTTGCGTTACCAGCGGTAATGGGAATTCTGGTCACGAGGACTCTGCTCTCTTCGGCAAGAAAAACGTGAGGCATGAATAAATGAAATACAATTACACCACTTCAGCAAGACTCGTCAAGTGAATGACAAAGTATTCGGTCTGGGCTATTTTTACAAGGCTTCAAACAACACAAGTATGAGAGATCAATAAAACTTGGCTGCAATTTGCAGTTCCCTGTTAACAAAATAGTTTTTTAATGACCATTTCTGCTGCCTGGTTGACAGTTACATATCAATGTAGTATTTCCTATAAAATAATTATTTGATTATCTTCACTTAAGTGGCCTTGCTACAGAGTGCAATGATAAACTGGTCTATGTGAGTGTTAATGTGGGTCTTAAATAATTTGAAAGCAACCCTAATGTTCTGCGTAAGAGAACTAAAATAAGAATACTGTGGTAATTCCTATCTTGTTTTCAGTGCAGACCAGGACAAACAGAATTAATTCTGTGTTCCGTGGCAACATATCTCATTTAGTATTTGAGGCTAAACATGCAGTTTTTTAAATTCAGGATGGTCTGTTTAATTTGTATAACAGCTGATTTTTGCAAGAAATTGTGTATCTTGGCTTTTAAAAATGTGCTTCCTTCCCACAAGTAAGAGGTATTCAGAGACTTGAATTTCACTGTTATGTTGGCGGCCTAGGTGTGATTAAGGTTGGTGGTTAAGCACAAACATGTCTGCCAGTTGGAAGGCAAGAAAGAAGGTAACTTGGTATCGTACAGATGAAAAGAAAGAGTAAGACGGTCTGAACAAGTTGATGACACACAGGTAGCGCACACAGCAAAGTTTTCTGCACAAACAGGCACGAAATGGATGGTGCTGATTCCGTTGCACACTCCGTGATTGCACCTGGTTTTCACTCCCAATGTGACAGCATGTTCACACTCACGTCAATAGTGACCACGTCAGCCTGACTTTGAATCTCGCGATGTCGTCAATATAGTTTTAGATTTTGTACGCTAAAAGATTTTTTACACGCAAAATTTCTGCATTAAGACAGCTGCATTAAGAGTTCTGCATTAAGACAGCTGCATTAAGAGTTCTGCATTAAGACAGCTGCATTAAGACAGCTGTCTGTGATAAACGTTTTGCTACATTTTCCATTTCTAAGTCTGTCACAGCGAGAGGTGTAAAACCTCATTACGAGGCTGAGGTTGAATTTACGTAAAAATGTCTTCTGTATCATATGAAATATATATAACTGAGTGAGCGTGTGTGTGTGTGTGTGTGTGTGTGCGTGTGCGCGTGCACGTTCGTGTACTCTCAGAATAAAATCAAATCAAATGAAAATCAATTGAAATAGACTGTGGACATCAGTGCCTTGTTTGCTGTAGGTGGGCTGCAGCTGGCAGAGGATAAAAAGTTACAGCCCTGTTTGGGTGTATTTAACGTTCTGTGGTTTGTAGACAAAATGCAACACTTAGACTTCGTGCGCCGTAGCAAGCTGTCTAAGTGTTGAATTTCGTCTACAAACCACAGTCCATTAAATAAAACCCTTTAACTAGGCCAAGAAGGGTATAATTTCCCTTTGGGTTAAGAAGAGAAGGGTCACCGATTGCAACGGCGAGTGTTCCTCACTTACCTTCTTCACGAATGTGAAAATCGTTTGCTACCTCGTCCTTGTACGTCACGTCTGTCCTTTGAGTGGAGAAATACAGACTGTCTACAATCAAAGTTTTTACCATTTAAACGAAACATCTTCTTAGCCCCCACCCACCCATAAAACCTGTGTTATTGTGAACACAGGCAAAGGGATTAAAGTATTGCTTCTGATGGTACATTGCCTTTCTATGCAATTACAGTAAATAAACCAGCTTTGACTGTTTAATATTCTTAAGAGCAAATCATTCCAAATTACTACATCCTGCCATATGGTACGCTGTTTGCTGCTGTAATATTAAAAAATGTAACAGCTTGGGGCAGCGAATGTGCTAATCGGCCTCAACCACACATACAAAAGATAGGTAATGGATTTACTGAATAACTATTAAAATCTGTTAAAGTCACCCTGCCTCATCGCTAGCGTCCAGTCAGTTAGGTGCTGAGCAGAAGTAAAGCACTTCACAAATGAAAGCAGCTGCTATATATTTAGCCATCTGTAGCTGAGGTGAGGTATACTGCCTTAGCAATGGGTAACAGTTGTTTACGATCTCACATGTGAACCGCGTCCCTTAAGGTCACAAGATCACCTATATCTGCTTAAAGTACAGCTTTTTTCTATATCCCATACGTTACATTTTACGGCTGATTGTAAACTGTGATTTTATCACGTTGATCACCACTACCATGTGGTTGCTTGCCAGATGATGCCAGATAAGATCAGGGATGGATGCTTTTCACTGCATGTTTCGTGACCGTCTGCACCTGATGTCGCAAGCGCGGAGTCGCTGACCGGGGATTTGAGGGAATATTATTCCACAGCTCCAGGTCTCAGTATCGGATGGCGTTTGCCCCGGGCCCATGTGTTTTTATTGTGCTAATTTCAAAACCATTTTATTTAATACACAAACTGAGCCTGGGGATACACCCTAAGGGGGACTTTCAAGGATCTCCTACTGCTTTTTAGCACTGAGACGTTTTCTGTAGACTGCAAAACACAGGGCGTCAAAATAACCTCAAAAGACAGTTGGGTACGACCACATATCGGTGGAAGAGCAGCTGTGTATAGAAATCCCCCATCAGAACTGTCAAGGTGGTCGTTAGTAACGCATCTAATGGAGGTTGCCTAACTTCTGTATGCCCATCAAAAAAGTGGACACATGGTACATAGCTCGTCAGTTTAGTCTTTTTATGTTTCATTGTGCTGTAAGACCTGAAACATTAAAAAGGCGTTTCAATGAATGTCAATTATATTACAAGATTAATGGAGTTGCTAATTTGTACTTTTTAATGTGCCATATTAATTTGTGTCCCATGGATATTCTAAATGAGAATATTTAACATCGGAGACTATGACTGAAATAATTTTGTAATATAGCCTATAGACTCGGGTCTGATTAATTTAATAACTCGATCTGTGATGCAGGAAAGAAATGAGACAAGTTCTACTTTTTGTCCAGAGGGCACATTCATATTTTACATCTCAAATAATAACATTTTTTTAACGTTAAATTCGAGCAGTTTACGTAAAACTGTCCTCTATGAACAAATGACTACAAGGGCTGTAAGCAAGTACCACTGGCCACGTTTCCGAATTTGAAAGAATTGAAAGAACAGAAATCAAATTCACTGAAAGCTACTGAGCCATGTTTCGCAGCAGACTGTTCAATACTGCATTTCCCCATTCGATACCAACAGTAGTGGTGTAAACAAGGCGGTCCCCGACATCAGCCTTTTGTCTCCGTTATCCTTGAATGCTCGCACGCTCGTTATATTGCCGCGTGTAACCTTGCAACTGAGGAGCGCGCGGTTATAGTAGTTTTATATAGAAGTAATTAACGCATAATCGTCAACAGCGTGCTTGGCCGAGCCGCTTGATATAACAAATATTCACAGTTAAGCTTAAGCAATAGTGAATGATAATACAGCTGTGTTGATATAGATGTAAGACAACCTCACACTCTCATTGCATTGTAATCCATATGGGGACAGGTTCTGATGGCGCAAATGAATATGTATCGTAGCCTATGTCAAACATCTAAATACGTATGCATAAAAATAGATTCTTATTACGAGCTCGATTAATTTTCAGTGTAAAATATTACATATAGTAGTAATATGTGTAGCAATGCAATATATGTGTAACCTAAACAGTATTTTTTGAGTATAACAGATTCTTTTAAACTATGATTAACTGTACAATATATTTTGTTATAGATAAAACAGAAAAAATATGACACCAGTTAGGTACAATTTCCCACTCACTCTGAAAAAAAAAACTGGAAAAAAAAGATACAAGGTTCTGATGAAGTTTATCCATGTGATCTGCAGTCAATTCCTTGTAAAAATCTGACACCATCCACACTGGTTACACAATGGGCAGAGCATATGCTGGCATTAGTACGAGCTTTCCACTTCTTTCCCACAGCAAGATAGCTGTCTGCTCCTGGCCTGTTCATGATGCCTTCATTCACAATACAACTCCATAACCGTGGTGGTGAGCACACAGATCAATTTGCAAGTTGGCTACAGCTGTCTTGTTTTGTGGAAGCTCACTGAGTTACATTTAACACAAGGTCTTTCTCATGTGGCACTCCAGCTCGCTTCAGACTTACCAGCTATTAATTCAATTCAATTCAATTCAATTTATTTTTATATAGCGCCTTTCGCAACAGCATGCCTCAAAGCGCTTTACA
>JABJVR010033529.1:0-33985 GCA_025773905.1 Chitala chitala
AACCTTTACAGGAGACTGTAGCAGAGACTGAGAAGAAGGATGAGGAGAAGGAGAAAGAGAAGGAGAAAAAGAAGGAGGTCTTCTGGAGGTAACACCCCCCCCCCCCCTCGTAGCAGAGAGGATTTTTTTGTACTGTTTGTGTAGAAGAGTGTTTGTGAAACTAAAATCTCTACAGCGGACCACAGCTTTCCAGTAAAGAAACTTAAAGCCATAAGCCTGTATGATTTTTAAATGGTGGCAAATTCATCGGCATTTAAAATTTCTTATTTAGGACATAATTTAAGTTTGCGTCCTTATTTTGTGTTCACAGCAAAGTGGTTATCACAGCACTCCCTGTCACTGCCTTTTACTGTATGTGTTTTGTGGACTACAAGGGAAGGTGTACAGCTCATTTAATTAAAACCACGCCCCCCTCCTTCCTGCAGGAGCTGAACGTTCGTCAGTTGACGCTTTCCACTGACAAAGACAAATACGGCATCAGGCTGAGGGCGGAGCCTGATCACATGGTGCTGGGCAAGCGTCTCAAGGGGGCGTTTAAGTCAGTTGCAGCTGCTATCAAGGAGTTGAAGAGCGAACAGCTGGAGGCCTTCCAGAAAACAGGTGCGTCGCGGCTGCTGCTCCTGTGTGCAGTCCGCGTGGCTCCGGGAGAGATGAGCTCAGTGTCTGTCACGGATGTCATCTGGATAAAATTAGCGCACTGTTCCAGGGATGTGTGACACTCGCTAATGAAACATGCACTCGTGCCCCTTAATCACCGCATTAACGTTTGGTGCATTAAACAATATGCTTTAAGCATTGATTGTTGTTTCAGTGTGTGGGCAGCGCGCCGCCCAGAGAGTCCTGGTGACATAAGATTTAGCTGCTGCTTGGTAACGTGCCACGATTTTCTTTGAAGAGCTCTGAATTAAAGAACCTCCTGCTTTGGAGGTTGTGACGTTGGTGATGGGGGGGCGGGGGGTTCAGATGCGCTGTACCTTTTTGATGTTCAGGCGCCATATTAAACAGGCAGTTGCTGAAGTCTGCTCCCACCAAAGTGGGTGGCAGTGTTTAGCAGCCCTGAACCACCCAGGAACGTGCAGCGGAGCCTTGAAGCCTGAGAAACGGTGGAGAGGAAAAAAGCAGGCCATGACGGTGACGTGCGCGTGACTCGGCTATCACCTTCACGCGCTTCTCCACTCTGGAAAAGCGTGGGCTTGGAGGGGAATGACAACTTAAAAAGGATTTTCATGCAAAGGGTGACTGACGACTGGTTTCTAACTGAAAAATTTCTTCATTGTGATGCTACTGTTCAGAGATGTCCAGAAGCAACTTTCTCTGGTGGCATCATAATTTTTGACGTACGTAGTTTTGTTCCTCTTCATACGTGCGTTTGTTAGTGGACAGTCGATGTGCAGGTGTTTAAATTATATGGTGTAGTGTAGCTTGCTTGACATTCTGTACGGGGGTGTTTTACAGTGACATTACACCCCCCCTGCTGTGTGGGAAAGCTGTCAGATGGTCCTCTAAGCTGGAACTTGAATGGTTTAATAAATTAATCCTCAGGCATGGATGGTCAGCAGGTCCTGGTAGTGTGGACTCCATCCTTAGTGAAGGCCCACATCTGTTGCCATTATAAACTTACAGCATTGTCCGAATGTGGAGCCCTTTCATTGGAATGTGCCTGACGTGACCAACGTTGTGTTAACTTCAGCCACAGCTTTGGCTGTTAAGTTTGGGGGGAAAAAAATCCGAGACCTTGTTGAATGAAGTTGTCAAAAGTAAGTTTTGAGGTGGAAAGCAGCAGAAAGACAAAGGACTTTCTTTGTGTACTGAATGGTGATCAACGACCTGTTCCTCTTAAACTGGGGACAAGCAGTGGCCAATGGCAGTCATCAGCGGCTTAAAGAAACGCACAAGTGCACGTGTGCAAGCATGAATCAACAGCCGTGACCACATGAGTGATGTCATGTACAGTGTGTAGGTCACTGGAAGTACATTACAGATGTGTTGTTACTCACCACTTTCTCTTCCACCTCTGCTGCTTACTTTGCTTAACCTTGAGACAAAGGTTTTCCCAGCACTCATCTCGTTCTCATTCCCCTTCTGTTTTTAAGGTGCATCGTTACATATTTTGCATATATGCACTTCTCTGTACTCAGTTGTCAGATAGCAGAGCCACACGCTGCACTATAGGTCGGATTGAGCTCACAGCTGCTTTGTATTAATACTCGCTGCTATTTGGGATGTGTTTGTGTTTAATATGGGTTATATGCGAATAATTTGTGTAACACTAAACACGTGCAGGTGACGGATGTCCTAATGCTCTTTAGAAGTTAGCTTTGATCTCCCCTCTTCAGCTGGATGTGATTGATCAAACGATTACAGTGAGAAAACAGAAGGCATATTAACGTTGGGCGCTTTTGAATTTAAAACATGGTTTGCCGCCGTGAAAAGCTTTTTAAAGTGCTGAGGTTGTGTTGGTGGAGATGATTTGGATCTGTTTTTCAGGTACCATTGTGGTGGATGGACATGAACTTCATGAGGAAGACCTCCGGATGATGTACACGTTTGACCAGACGTCTGGGACAACCGGCCAGTACGAAGCACATTCTGACAGTCAGGTATTCAATCATGGGACAAGATTAAAGCAAATCTTTTTTTAAATTCTACTTCAGAATAATTTGATTTCTTGGAATTAAAACTCAACCAGCTGCTGTCAGTATTAACCGGTTAGGTGTGTTCCATTTTTACATAAATAAGACCCCCCAGGACTGTGACCTCTGTGACCTGTATTGCCTTTCAGGTGCTTGTTCTGCTTGACATTACTCCTGACCAGTCCATGGTGGATGAAGGAGTGGCCCGTGAAGTCATCAACCGCATCCAGAAGCTGCGGAAGAAGGTAGTTAGAAAATTTATAATATAAAGCTGTGCTTTATTGAAGCAAAGCAAAAAACACTCTTCTACAAGCTGTACTTGTGTACCCATGTCATGCCCCTCGCTCCGGCGGGCTCTCGCTGCGTGCGCGGGCTCTCGCTGCGTGCGCGGCCCCTCGCTCCAGCGGGCTCTCGCTGCGTGCGCGGTCCCTCGCTCCGGCGGGCTCTTGCCGCGCATTTTGAAATGCTGGGGATCCCTTTCCTCCCACTGAGTTGGCACTGGGCCTTCTTGGTTGTGCATGACAGGAACATCACACAGCTGTAGCTTTATGACGGTTCAGCTGGGCCCAGTCTAGTCTGTCTCCCCCACCATTACTGAGTGGAAAGCTGCACTAAGCCTTTGGGCATTATAGTATTGGTTTTTTGCTGTCCATTCTCTTATTACCTTTTGAATTAGTGGCAGATGAATTGTATTTTGTGTAGCCTATGTGAAAGGTTTTTAATTGTTTAATGATAAAACAAGGTTAAATTCCAACACAATGTACTGTCAAGTCTTTAAATGGGGAAGTGTTTAGGAAATTAGACAACAGGTTTATTTTTTTTCATGCTTTCTTCAGCAACACCTCTTGTATCCCAAGCTCCTGGTGTGATATGTGGTGTAGGCGAGTGCAGCCTTCTGGCATAAATTCTTCTGTTGAAGTCCTCCGCAACACAAACAATTACTTCCGATTTCAGATTTTTGAGAAGCATAACCACAGAATTGGCGTGGTGGTAGTGGAGGTGTAGGAACACAAAGCAGTTTAATAAGTCTGATGCAGTCTGCAGGACGCGTGAACTAGCTCAGCTCCTCAGTAATGCCGGCCCCTTGGTAATGTGCCAGTAAAACCCTTTATTCATTGGTTGAGTCACCTTATTTATTTTTGCCCTTGAGTACTAAAGTAATTGGTACCTGAGCTGATTACCGAAAGGATCGATGTGTTCCTGTGTCAGAGCTAAGGCTTTATGAACATGCAGCTGCTGTTGTCATTGACTCCACATTAAAATATACGTGGAGTATAAATTCTAGGCATGATGTAGTAATATTGAAAATTGTGTATTGGCAAATGATAATGTCTGGTTTCGTGCTTTTACTGTACAGCTATATTTCAGTAAAAAAAAAAAAAAAGTTTGGGAATTCAGATTTGCAGTTGTCGAACACAACGGCTAGACCTCTGTCAGGAGATGCTGACGCTGTCATTCCTCATCACCTGCTTGGTTGTCATGCCAGCCGTGGTCATCTCGAGTCTGGCTTCTGTGCCTTGGCTGCTTACAGCAGCCTTCCATCTGGCTGAGGAGATCCAGACTCTTCTGGTCCGTGTCCCCGTCGACTACGCCCTCTTAATGTCGCACATCAGCCACTGATGTGTGGGAGGGCTAGATGCCAGTAAGCGCAGGGACGCCAAACTTGCTGCTGGCAGCTGCTAACTTCTGACAGTTCTAATGGTCCTGCGTGGTGCTGAGGAATGATTGAGTCTCAGCCAGTTGTCCTCCCTCCATCCCTCTGAAGAACAAAAGCTTTAAAATTTTTTTTTTTTTTTCTTTAAACTGCCAGAGCTGGAAAGTGACACAGTCCAGATTCAGGCTATAATTTGGGAAGACTTAAACTACGCATGCAGAATGTCTCACCAGCCCGACGCTGTGTGTCTTATGATGTTGCAGACTGAAGTACGCAGAGCTGTCCCAGAGCGCCTATACGTGTTTGCCTGATCTGTTTTCAGGGTCACCTGGTTCCGTCAGATGAAATAACAGTGTACTACAGCTGTGAGCCTGCTGGTGAATACCTGGACAGGGTTATCCAGGCTCACACTGACTTTATTCTGGCCACAACCAAGGCACCACTGAAAACCTACCCTGTGGACAGCACAGCAAGTGTGATTGTGCAAGAGAAGACTCAGGTACAGTGTTAACTGTCCCAGCCCCTCAGCAGGGTTGGCAAAGTTGAACATAACACAGAATTCTTCTTACTGTGGTTTTTGTTATGGACAATAATGGCAGTATAACGTCTATGGTGTCTTTATTGATTGCAGCTGAAGGGTTCTGACCTGGACCTCACTATTGTGAGGGGAGTGTCTTCCCCTGCTGCCCTTTCTTCTGGTCCAGCCTGTGCCTACGTCAACCTGAAGCTGAAGCTGGGTAGCAGCGAGCAGGGTAGGATGGAGGGCCGAGAGCGAGCCGCTAGCAGCCTGTGAAGTGCCGTCCACGCTCATCCCTCATTGCCTGTTATGTTTTTGAAGAGGGTGTTGTTCTCCTGGAGAACCCCAAAGGCGATAACGTGCTGGACGTCGCCCGGCTGAAGGCGGTGTGCCGCGCCGTTTTTGGCACCCCGGATACCCGACTGTCCGTGTTTCGTGGGAAGACAGGTGGGTGAAAAGACGGGCGGGTGAGCCGGTGCAGAGAGACGCAGCTGTCGCATGCCTTTGCTTAAGCATAGCCTGATTTTTATGAGTCAGGAGGTTGATTCGGTTTGGCAAATCATGCCGCAGTGTGAATTTTCTCTTGAGGCTTTGAGAAAGGAGCAGTTGTTCTCGTGCCAGATGCAGCCGTCACAAACATGCTGGTCTGCGTCCGAGGTGGCCGGCCTCGGTGCTGCACGTCGGCTTTTCTGGCAGGGAATTCTCAGTGCAGGCTGACACATGTGACAGACCTGCCGATGTTCTGCCACCCAGCCTGTCTGCTGCTGACCTGGGAAGGCCTCACGTTCCAGTGGCCCGGCCTTCTTGCGAGAGCCAAATCATAGCAGCAAACGCACAGCCTCAGGTGCAGTTCAGCACAGTGCAGATTTAATCTGCTGTGTATCTGTGGAAGCCATTGATGTGAAAGATATGACTACCTAAAGCAACCCATGAGGATGTTATGAGCAAAACATACATTAAATGTTGAAGAATTGGTCTTGATCCTCAGAGCAGCACAAGTGGTAGATACTTTTGTTAATCTTGTCGTTATTAACTGGTTAATAGTTTCTAAAGTTCATTTTGTTGCTTTGTTATCTAGAAGAATATTCTGGGTTTTGAATTACAGTTGTACTGGACTAAAGCCAAAATGCCATAATTTTTGGAGACAGTGAAAAATTCAAACTTTCTTGAAAGGTTTTTTTTTTTTTTTTTTTTTTTTTTATTTAAAAATTTAATTTGATGTATGTATTTTTTTTTTTGTTTGTTGAAATAAACCAAAATGCCATTATTTTTTGCTTAAGTGTAAAATTAAAAATTTTTTTTAATGTTTTTTTTTTTTTTTTTTTTTTTTTTTTTTTTTTTTTTTTTTTTTTATGAAATATTTTAATTGCTGTCTTGAATGTTGTTTTTGCTGACTTAACATTCAGTGGCATACAAATATTACGTAAGTTTTGTTGGGTTATAATAGCAGAAGGTTTTCAACGGAAAAAAATATATTCTAATCTAGTATGCTGCTGAGCTCTTTTATTACTGTTAATCTTTCCTCTTTATTCTCTAGAACTGAGCACCGCAGATAACCTTCTGGATGCGAGCAGCCAAACGCTGTGGGTGACGTCAGGGACCGGTCCCGCTGCCCTTCCAAGCTGCGATCCCATCCTCTGCCCCTACGTCAACTTGCAGCTGCTCAATGCAGTGCCAGGCGGTATCTTCACATCTGCTTTCCCTATTTCACTAGCCACAGCTGTGGTGAGGTGCTGGTTAAATATCAGCCATAGTGCAACAGCAAACCATGTGTGGTCTTTGGTTTTTGTGTCCAATTATGAGCATAGTGGATAAGGAACAATTGCACTGTCTGGAGTGTTTGCAGCAGTGCCCCATTATGGATGACATTGTTCTAATGTATGTTTACTACTTGATCGCCCTCCAGAACATTAATTAGCTGAGTTTACCTACAGCTGAGGCCTGCATTCCCCTTCCCCAGAGTGTCAGAGTGGGACGCTTGGCACATTACTGCTGGCGAACCCAGCAAAGCAGAACGGACTGACGTACGCCGGCCTGCTTCAAGAGACCGCCAAGGTGTTTGGGCTGCGGAGTCGGAGGCTGAGGTTGTACTTGGACGAGAATGCTTCTGAAGGTGAGCGTTTCTCTCACCTCTTGCAGGTGTGCCTCTACGTGATTCTCCCAGCATAATTTCCAGCGCTTACTGGAACGGGATTGCTATGGCGATTCTGTTTTAAGATGCATTTGGCCGCTGGCAGCCCTCTCAGATGACAATTTTTTCAACCTCAGGGGAATTGGCCAAAATCTCCTGGTTTGTTTGACAAATAGTTTTTAAATTGTGGAATGCATTCTTGAGTTCTACATAAAACTGCTCTGGGGGGAAAAAAAAAAAGATTTCAGTTTCTTGGGGTTTTTGTCTGGTAGCGTGCATGTGAGTTTTTGGCTCTGGTGGACTGGCTGAAGTTCCATTGAAAGCAGTGCATGGGAGCTCACACAGTGTTATTGAACTCTGGACTCTGATGTCTTATTGGCACCTGCTGACCTCTGAACAGGACCAGGAACCCATAAAGTCATGCTCCTCCCATGAATGATTTCAATATAAGGTGTTCCTCACATCACCACCGAGATCACACACGCATGCTGGAACTGCGCCACCTCTGTGGGCTTTTGCATGTTTTAGTGATGCATAATGGTGTGGGAGCAGTTTTGGTGTCATTGTCCTGCTTTGACCCATCAGCGGGTGGGCTAGGCCAGTGTGAAAGTAAATGCAGCATGTTTTTTTAACCTTTAGTAATTATAGAACACAGTAGCTTGAGTTTGACTGGAGATCATAGCTTGTTTCACACATAGGTTAAATTTAAATTTTGTGTCAACCAGTGAAGTTACTTGCTAGAAGCATCAAGTTAATAATTTTAACAATTTTCTCAATGCTTATTTTAGGAAATCCTAAAAATCTTACATGATACTTGGTTCACATTCTGTTTCTTCTCCACTGAGTCTTAGAGACCGTTTTTTGATCTGTAAATTTTCCCCTCAGGAACTCTATCTGCCACCCACAAAGGTGGCCTTTGTCACAACTGTTTAGCTTTTTTAGTTCTTGTCTCAAACAGTTCTTTTTTCAGTGTTGATATATATCTTGTTTTAACTTTTAAGTGCTTTTGAGTACATTTCAGTGTTGTCAATCACCCTAATAAATTGTTTTATGGAAATTGAATTATTAGTTGAATAACTTGCTATATGTATAATTTCATACCTTTCAGTGATCACTGGTATTTTTGGGTTAGGTATGAATGTTGTACTTTGAAAAGTTATTTTCTTAAATTGCTTAAATAGGAGATATGCTTTTAATTATGATGTTTAGCTAATGCTTTATATATTCATGTATTTCAGAAATTGGTGAGAACATCGCCTTGAAGACGTTAAACATGAAGATGCTGTATGTCAGAGTTTTACCAACGACGGCAGACGCTTAAATGTGGCTACCTTGTTTAAACCTTCAGAATGTAAAAATACTGAAAATATAGTAATATTTGTCAAAAATTGCCAGTACTCCATACTGTTTGCTTTGTCCACAAAACACCATTCTCCCAATGGAAACAGCCCAAAGTCAGCTTGACAACAGAAAGAACGACCTGACAACAGAGGAAGGTGGGGGTGAGTGGTGGGGGGGACCTCAAATTCAGATAAGGGCTGCCGAAGACCACAGTGTAGAAAGTACTCTGGGCTTTAAATATCCAGTGGTTAGACGGAAATAAGAGAACAAAAGAATTCCTTGTGAGCTGTGCACTTTCTCCTCTTCAGTTTTCAGTTGCCCCTTGTAGGTTCAGCCTGTTTAAAAACAAAGACCTGCCATGTCCATTTCTTATGGAAACTAAATGCATCTTAATGTTAGTTGTATTGCTGAACTGGGTAGAGTCACTCCTGCACAGTTAGGCTGCTTTTGATTTTCCTTTTACATGAAATACCAATGGGGTGGTGATCTTTGTCCTGGAATTGCTATTATGATCATTTCTGTGTTAATTTGCTGTTACAAGTGCTCAGGAGTAAACCATAACGGTATGTGTACTGCAGCAGTTCATAATTAAAAAAAGACCATTTTGAGTTGTTTTTTGTATGTGGTGCCTTCCTTTCTCTCCTTAACGTTGCCCCCATTAGTAAGTCGTGGAGAGTGTGATTGAGACATGGCACGTGTTTGCCCTGTGTGACATCAGTGAAGAGCGCAGTGCTGGAGAAGCTGGTGGCTGTTCTGCAATTCACCAGAGGATGGTGCTGTTCTGCAGGGGCGGTTATAATTGCAGACTGACCGCACCAGTGGCAGCTGCAGGGCACTGTCTTTGTCACTTGCGTACTTTATAGTGTTGGTCACCATTTCCATTAATGTAGGCATGTAATCTGCATGTCTGTCATTCTTTACAGTGTAGGAAAAGAATACATGCATTATCCTTTATTTTGCACCACTGCAGTGTTTAGGCTTATTCATATGCATACCTTATTTGCTGCACACGATAGACAAAGCAATGGAAATGCAATTTGGAAGCTTTCCTGGCAACATCGGTCGTAATTCCCAGATTTCATATTTGAAAATAAGAATTGAGTAGCTGTCTGAATCTCACCATCTTTTGTGTGTGTGTGTGTGTGTGTGTGTGTGTGTGTGTGTGTACACATGAGAGAGACCCCCCCCCCCAATCCCGATAACTGTCAGTTTTCCTTCATTTCACCTCTGTAGCCTACCTGTAAGTGTGTATGTGTGATCCAACCCCCAGGCTCTGTCAGTTTTCCTTCATTTCACCTCTGTAGCCTACCTGTAAGTGTATGTGTGATCCAACCCCCAGGCTCTGTCAGTTTTCCTTCATTTTACCTCTGCAGCCTACCTGTAAGGTCAGCTGTGTTTTTGCACTGCCAGGATTTTTCTGAAAACTGAGCTTCTAGTGTCTCATTGGCTGTGAGCATGCTTGAATAGTGATGACTTGGCTGGTTCTCGGTGTCGTGGCTGGGTGCTGCACAGTGAATGTTAAATACACCTTTGCCCATCTGCTTGTGCACTGCTCATACCTCTGAAGCCACCTGCCGTACCTGTGAACAGTCAGCCCATCACTCCCGCTGTCCACTTCTCTCCCGCTTCTCAGGCCTTGCACCTGTTTGGGTGAAATATATTTGTCTTGGACTTTTCTTTAAATTCCATAGAAGTTGGATTGTAATGGTTCTTTACATGTATTTAAAATGGTAAAACCACAATGTTGTGGAAAACTACTCAATGGACTATTTACATTTTCAGAATTAAGGCTCAGTTCATAAAGCGTGAATGGGATTTAAATTTTTAAATTTTTAAGTTGTGCTTCACCCAAGGAACAATTTGGATTTTTACACAAAATGCTTGTGGGAGAAGAAGAATTTTTGCACAAGGCTTTAACTAACATCGGAAATTTAAATTTTTCAGTGTGCGCAATTAAATTATATTTGATAACTAAATGTGCTTTGCTCTAGTTTTAAGAAAATGTGTACAACAAATTACAGTTACAGCAATGAAACAATGCAGCTGTCTTGCAAAATCTCAAAGTTTAACTGAATTTAAACAAATGTAGATGTATAAAATAATAGGAATGAGATGACCTGTAAACGTTAAGGATGTGCAGCCCTGTTATTTTAATGGACTGCATATAAAACATACATACAGCGTATGTCAATTACTGTTGATAATGGCGGATGTAACCAAAAAAGATATTTAAAAAAGGTTTCCTGAAAGGGGTTATCTGGAAATAAGGCTCTGCATCTTTAAACGTTTATTGCACGGTAATGCCTTTGTCAATGAAAACCACACAGTGTGCCCCTTTTTCTGTTGTTTCCCCCCCCAGGCCTTCTATGCGTGGTACGTAATGGAAAAATCTCAGTCACTTAAATCTACTTTCAGACTCCTTTGCCCTCTCTGGCAGGAACTTACACAAACTCAACTGTCCTCATAGGAACACCAAACACATATAGCGACAAAAATAGGTAAGCACACGTCTTGGCGAATGGTTCTTTCAGTTTACGAAGCCCTACTTTGTGTACAGTCTCCAACGGAGCTTCCAGTTATGCAAACATAGCTTCATTGTAGCCTGACTCACTGAAACTGGTGTGAACGATAATAGGACATAATGCAGCAACAGCAAACCACTGTAGTTTAATACACCTGCTGCTAGCCTACTTTAAATATTTCATACCCTCGTGAATATTGTTCTACCTGGACAGAGCACCGATTCATTCACTTTAAACGAACCGGTCGCTTATAACGCTATAACAGCAGTTGCGCATAATGATCACTTTTAAACATCCATCACTGATCTTCAAGCTATACTCTCCGTAATTTCAAAATTCTAGCCATTTGTCCATTGTTTCAAATCCTAATGGACATC
Source organism: Chitala chitala (assembly GCA_025773905.1). Taxonomy (NCBI): domain Eukaryota; kingdom Metazoa; phylum Chordata; class Actinopteri; order Osteoglossiformes; family Notopteridae; genus Chitala; species Chitala chitala. Next base: position 11,176 of record JABJVR010033529.1, read on the forward strand.
GAAACAGCAGCATTGTTACCAAACATCGGTTCTCTCCTCCCCCAGCCCCCCTCAGCTCTTGTAACTGGAGCTTGTGCAAATAAATAAGATATTTAAAAGTCAGAATAACATGCCGCTGGACTAATATTAGAAGCACTCTCGTGCTGTGGTACCAGCACTGCTCAAAGGAGGCAGAGAACGCTTAAACCTAATAACTGTCATTTCATATATTCTTACACCAATACCTATGCCACGTTTGCCTGCGAGCACACATGTTGCGAATTTACATTTTATGCGGCTAGAATAGCCCGATCAGCCCCTTATTTTACATGACTGTCCAAAGTGAGATGTAAGTCGGCGTGACCGCCCAGGGGAGAGTGCTGAGCATGGATGTGTCCGTGCGTTTCTCATGAAGTGAGCTGGGTGTACTGTTACGGCTCAGCAGCAGCATCCCTCCGTCTGCGCCTCTGCCTCCCTCTCCTCACGCTCCCGTTCGGACGCAGGTAAGGAAGCGGTTATCTCGAAAACGAATCGCAAAGTTTAATTCATGTATGTGTTCATTTTTGACAGTGGTTTATACGTGCTATGCGCTCGCGTTTAATTTTCCCGCACGGCTGTCAAAGTTGACCTTGCCTCTTCGTTGCGGTGAAATGTGCTCCGAGTGTTTGCAAGGGATGTTTTTGCGCGTTTCTGCCTAAACGTTAGCTCACGGTTTAATTTCATAGTAAAATGCATCTGTGGTGTTTTTTACAGTGGCATTTTGTTCTACACACAGTATAACAAAGGATATTTTGATTCGAGCTGTTGTTAAATTGGACACGGTGCCGTCAAACCATTGCATATTGTGAAAATAAAATAGAAGACAATTTTTTCCTTTGAAAATTCCAATTAAAAATATTTATCAGTGTGACTGATTTATTGGGGTTAACGTGTTAATCTGAAGACAACCACGAGAAATACAGCATCCACTGAGCAAACAAAGTTAATTTATAAAAATTTCTCATGTCCTTTGGAAAGCTTGGGGTTTCAATGTGTGTTTTGTGTATAGAACATAGTAATGTGAACTGCATCTAGGGCTGAACTTAAAAAAAAAAAATAAATAAATAATAAAATTTACTGGTTAGTAGTCTCTGTCAAAACTTTGAAACCATTCCTTAATGAAGAAAGTGTGAAACTAACATAGACTGATGATTATTGATCAGATTAAAGTAACTAGTATGACAAGTGTGTTCTTTTTAATACATGTCTTTTATACTATTGCTTGGCCTTAGTTATCTGTTTGATTTGCCTTTACATTTAATATTAATAGTTTTGTTTATTTATAGTTTGTACATTATTATTATTAAATCTGAAACTGACATCAAACTAGCAGAACATTTCAGTCTCTCATGAGAAAGACTGAAAAAAAAGATAATTTCTTAACTGGGCATGTGTAGTGTACTTGAAAATGTAGCACCATCCTATATCACAAAGAATATTGTTCATGCTTGGATCAGAAGTACACCTGTTTGATAGGAAATACTAGGATTTATATTGCAGTTAAACTATAAATGTCAGTAAAAAACAGTTCATACTTACATATATACATGTATAAACTTGGTAAACGTTTCCATAGTTCTCAAAAAAATCCCTCTAATTAATCTAATCCAATATGAAAGCAGTTATATATACAATATATGTACAAATCTGCATACACTTCACAGCTCACCATACTATACAGCTTATCTGAAGCATAATATAATTTTAACAGCGTTCGTGTAAAATACTGTAATTGCTGATTTATAGATGTGACCACGTTAATTATACATAACCCATTAAACAAATTTGTGAGTAATGTTATTTTGAGAAAATGTGACCCTTATCTGACAGTTATTTTTAAATCTTGATTTACTTTAGATTAATATGCAGAAATCCATTTTTTGAACATTTACATCTCATTTCTGAAAATAAATGACACTCATTGTAGCTTTTATGCCCATATATTAGTAATAATTTTAAGATTGTCATTGTGATATTGGTTACAAAGGTTCATTAGCAGCCAAGACAATGTGCTGTCACAGGTTTATAAAAAAAATTTTAATGGTTACATTATAGTGAATCCAAACACCACTGGTCAAAACCTTATTTAACTTCGTTTATAGTCCTTACAGGAAATGCTGTCAAGTCAAAGCCTGACCAGAGTATTAGTAACAGAAAAAGATACTGTGCTACCTTTAGCCAGGCCCCTATAAATTATTGTGACTGAGATTCAAGCCGTCTGTCTACGGGCTAAATGGCTGTTTACTTTGATATGTTTATAACCTGTGTCTTGTCCATGTCATTGGCCCATAATTTGACATTTAGATACCAGACCTCTGTGAGTGGCTCAGTTACGTCTTTAGATCTGCTAGTGGAGGTGCACGCTGTAGGGCCACCTTCTCCACCTTCATGTGCAAGTTACATCATTTAACTGCAGCTGCTCCGCTGCACAGAACTGCGTGTCCTCTGAACGACCTCTGACAGCTTCTGGAAGCTGCGCATCGGAGAGAATGGCCCGAAACCCCCAAATTGTTCTGCATTTTCCAGTGAGCTGTTATCTCTCCCAGAAGCCACAACAAACATGAAGGGAATACATAGGAAAAGATGTAATAACGCCCACCACGTTTGTGGGTCTGCACCATTCAGACCGTCGCTGCCAGTCGCAGCCGCTTCCTCGCGGCTGCTGTTGCTTCTGTTTTCTGAAAAAATTTGGAGACGACAGTTTTGTCAGGGGAGAGAAATGCGAACGCGCATGGGCATCGACACAGCCCCTGTGGCACGTGTTAATAATGAGAAACGACTGCGTATTAATCTGCTGCAACTTCTAGCTGCCTGAAGCGTCTGTTGGTAGCCAAACAAGGTGGCGCAGAAGACAGACGCTCCATCTTAGCGGCGGTGCTGACCTTTGCACTGCAATGCAGAACACGTCAGACTGATAGAGAAGAAACTGCCAGGAAAATGCCTTGTGGTTGCAAAAGAGTTCTCCTACAGAACAGACTCGCACTACAACAGCCTTGCAGAAAGGAACTGTGCACAGTAGTGGCAAAGTGATCTGCTCGAGAAAATCAAGATGGTAATAAACATATGGTACATATAGGCTTTCAGCGGAAGAATATTTATGGAATGTTTTCTTGTGTTAAGCTTGTGTCTCTCTCAGGGTATGCCTTATACTTCTGTTGCCTGTGATATATTCCTGGCAACACATGACCTAAGAGGTATTGTAGATTGAAAATTAATGGGATAAAAATGTAGTAATTAGGTCAATATAATGTATGTGCATACAGTGCACTTGACAAATGCAGTCAATGAAAAGTACTTTAAAAGAGAGTAATATATACATATCTAGTGTTAATTGCTGTCACAGGGACTGATCTAAATGACATCAGTGCATCCGTCTGTGGTTATCAGGTGAAATCCAATCTTCAGCATGCATGATTTACCTGGCCTCATCTGTGACAGAGCTGGGTTCAAGCATTCTAGACACATTAGCCTATATATTCCTTTTAGAGCCCAAGTGGATTTCTTGGAAGGTTTGCTGAAGATCTGATGGTTAATCTATGAAATAAATGTTTGGAAACAGTAAGTGTTATCTGGTTGTTCATAAAATTTGAGAAGAAGAACGAGGCTGAATGTATCTAGAGGCCATTTTGTGCTTGTGACGTAATATCTCATTTTGCTATTTACATTTGGGGATGCATGGTTTATTTGCTGTACATTTTATTGTCCATGCGTGCTTCTGTGAAGATTATTAATGTAGCAGAGTCTGTAGTTTGTCCAGGAGTGATACAAAATGTAACGGCCCAGAGAAGCAAAGCTCAAGGGATACATTTTTTGTCTATGCTGTTATACTCATATTGTACATAGCTGTTATTTTTCAAAGAAATGGCAAGTTGCACTAGGAGTTTAGCAACATGTATTGTGTTTTTTAATCCCCAATCCAAATAGACTATTGTAATTATTTATGCATTATTTGAATTGTTCATTTTAGTCAAGGATATATCAGGAAATAGTGCAAACAGCTTTAGTTTATTTTAAGAGATGAACTGTGTTATGTGAATGAGTGCCATATATGAGTTGATACACTGGGTATTATCTTAGTTCTTGTTGTGATTGAAGATGCTACTGGCTTGACTCCAGTGACTCACTTTCTTTCACCCCTGGCCTCAGTTTGCTACTGCCGAACCTGTGTTCTAGATGTCATCTGTTAAAACTGTTATTTCAAAAGGGAACAAGGCCTGCTGGTTATATCAGACAGGGTTGCGTTTAACACTTGAATTTTACCAGACCAAGGACAGTTTTGGATTGTTTGTCTTCCAGTCAGGATTAAGACATTGACAATTCTTGAATGATATTAACATACCTACACAGTTTTGTTGTATTTCTGCTGTATTTCTGCTGGGGATATTTATGCTTGACACAAAGCCTAAATATTTACAAATGACTGTTGTTGCTACTTGAAAGTAACTACGTTTGTGCTAAAGGTGACAGAATGAGCTGTAAGTACTACAGATCGTTGTCGACTTACGACGGCGATTGGCATAGACCAACTGGTCGTAACTCGATCTGGTCATAAATTGGCCTATGCAAAAATTACCTTACATGTATTAAACTGTGTAATGTTAATCCCTGATGTCAGCTGGGGCTGCATTCGTCAGGTTTTAGTTAAACTCTGTACAGTATACTAAAGTACATTTGTTTTAATAATAAAAAATAATTGTAAAAACACTGCATACTACAGTACAGTTAGTTTAATAACTGCAGCTGGGGCACCGCTTGGGGTAGTCTGTTTTGTCATAAACATGGTGAGCTTTGTCTAAACTGTTTGTTTCTTTTTCTTCTTGTACATTTCATGATATGGGTGAAACGCATCATGTGCCATCCGTTCAATCCTTGCAATTTGTTCAGTGTTTGGGTTCATTCCTTCAAAATGTGCATGAAGTTTATTCAGTAGAGCTGGGCGAAACCGTCGTGTGCTCGGACGCCCAGCTGGGCGACGCTCACCAGACATACCGGTCACAATTGTGGTCGTAAAGTCGATCCGTCATAACTCGACGACACCCTGTATATGGAAGGCTGGATGCTTCTGTTCTATGTGTTGTGGATGCATGGTTAACACACTAAAGGTCGACACACAAAAAGGAGCAAGAGTTTTATTTAATTCTGGTGATCAATAACTTAGATACATAATAAAGTGGACGGGACTCATCACTAGTCTTTAATAAACCAGCTCTTTATATTTTTTATATATATATTTATTAATTGGTCATTGAAAAAGGAAATATGACTGTATACAGCAATATCAGTTGAGACATTGTTGCATTCTGCAGCTGGTCATACATACTGTGATTGGGAAAGGTTTGCCTATTTCCTTGTGAAAGGTCCTCTGATTCAGACTTTAATTGAATGACACTCTCTTGTACCAAGACTCATTAATGTGTCATGGTCGGTTCGGACATAGTTGGGGATAATATTACTGACTTTCATGGTGTGAGAGTTATGTCACGTGTTACACTTATTCAGCTGCGTCACCGGTAACATGAATTAATCACGTTTGAAGCTGGGGCCACTTAAAACCAGAGTTCATACAAAGGTTCCAGTGTTTGGCTACTCACTGGGGAAAGCTTGCATCCAGATTTGTGTTTTGTAAGGACTGCCTAAATAGCAGAGATTTATTAATTTTTATTGTTTCAGGAGACACATGACTGGGATTTAAGCTGCAAAACAGACACTGAACCGGTTTTATACACTACTTTGATTACCTGACAGTTTTTATCCAGAGCGAGGGACAAATTCTGATTTTTACATCTAGGTTTCTCCTATAACCTTTGGTTAAGTAACTGCATGGCCTTTGTAAACTTTAACCCCCTTGTTCTCTGATGATGGTTCATTTATCTAAACTGTCATTCAAAAAAAAGAAAACTCTAAGCTGCTGGAGGTAGAGGTGTCAGCATAGTGCAGATTTAACATGGGAACACAGAGCCGTGAAGGGCGGAGATTAACAGCATTGTGATAATTATCAAGCACAGACCATCCCCGTCACTCAGCGCTGTCACTGCCTCGTCCGGAAAATTGAAATCGATTCCCTCAGCGGACGCTCTCTGTTCTTTTGGGAGTCTGTTGGATTTGTAACTGAAAGTTTGTAATTCCTTTTTACTGCCTCTTTCCCCCAGATTGATTTTTCAAGATCAAACACAGAATTCTGATACAATTTTATGCGGTCTGCTCCTTTTTTGTGGAGTCCAAGATGAATTTCTGTGTAAAATGCAGGTTTGTGAAGATGTCAGTATCTGTGCTGTGGATTAAAGCTTAATTGCAATATGCAATGGCTGTAAATAAGAATCCATTATTAGTCATGAGGACAATATTATTACATTCACAGTGAATGACATGGAAGCCACTGATGTTTTCAAAGCAAAAATGTGCTCTATATATGGGCAGGAAGCATTTAGTTAATTTGTTATCTTAGCAATATTTTATCCTGTGGTGCTTAGCTACAGGCAAATTAACGCTGAATTTATCTTTTTGTTCTCTGTTTTTTTAATTGAGACTGAAACCATTAATTCTGAGCTGTAGTATTATGCTGTCAGAAGGACATATCATTACAAGTATGATTGGGAATCTAACGGCTTTGTGTATTAAAATTCCATCAAATATCTGTGTTAATGGTTGGAACCAACAGCAACTTGCATATAGATAATTTATCAGCACACCTTATGCTGAAGCACGTTTGAGAAAGGGGTGTTTTTGTGAATTTGGTACGAAGAAGAAACACTTCTTAATGTCATTGAGTACATATACAAGTTACAAGACATCGGTTTTACAACGAAACTGGTTCTCTGTGTTTAACCCATCCCCTGGGGAAGCAGTGCGTAGCTATCATTCAGCACCTGGGGCAAATTCAGTCGTGTAACAGTTCCTACTGTTTTCAGAATGGTAGGAAATGTACTTGGTAATTTATATACGACAAATTATTAAACAAGTTTAAACCTTGATCAGTGTGACTGAAGTCATTGGCTCAGGGTCACTGTTAATATGACCTGTGTATAGAAACTCTCTTATAACCGTGAGTATAAACAGGTCTCTGAGGCTCATAGGAGGAATTGTACATTTATTTTCACTGTTGACATATTTTAATCAGCTTTTTGCCCAAAGCTCGCTAACTGCAGATCTGCACTAATTACAAACCAAATCCCTGAGAGAGTTGAGAAAGAGCAGTAAGTTTGTGAGGACTTCTTATCCTGTTTTGTGAAATGGCGGAATGGCCAGAAGGATTAGTTCCCATAAATCTGGTCTGTATACATATTGGCGATATACAACAAATCACCCTGACTTTCCCTTGTGTATAGACTTAACATTCCTTACATGCCACTTTTACTTTCAGGACGGTAACTAGAATTTTAAAATAAGGGGGAAGGAAAATGACTATTTTGAGTTGAACAAGTCAAGATTAAAGATGTTATGTAAACTGTTTTAGCAACAGTGGTGCTTGCCATGCCTTGCTGTATAAAATAGGACAGTTTAAGAACACTATATGGGAACACATTTTTCAAGCATTCTCCCTCTGTTATTTCACAATGAGGTTACTAGTAACAGTTGCTAGGAGAGCGTAATCTGCACATAGAAATTCCTTGCACTGACAGAAGCTGCACAATAGCTACTTAGTAGTGACTTTTTTAGCACTACAAAGTGCTGAAAAGTAGGAGACCGTTTTTTCTTTCATAGCTTGTTGTAAGATACATAATTAACCTTGTCATTCTCAAAGGAAATAGCATGTTTTTTTAACTACTTAAATTTTCTGTCACACCCTGTTCAAGGGAATCTGAATGGATGAATCATGTTCCAAGACAGGGTTACCTGGGACTGTAATAATGTTGTGCATAGCATTTGAACTGGCACAGAAGAAACAGGAGTACAAGGAAGAGATTAGTGTTACACTGAAAACTGATTACTTATCATTCTTACCTGAACTGATTACTTATTATCCTTACCAGATCATCCTTACCTGAACTGATTACTTAATTATTGTCCTTACCAGATCATCCTTACCTGAACTGATTACTTAATTATTGTCCTTACCAGATCATCCTTACCTGAACTGATTACTTATTTTCCTTATCTGATCATCCTTACCTGAAATTAGAGCTGGGTGATAATTTACTGGTTTAGAACCATGTCTAAAAATGAAAATCACTATTTAGTTTAACCTGACTAATTACAGCACACCTGACATGCTCTCTGAGGAACCACCCTGCCTCTCAAACACAATCGCACATGATGGCAGTGCGGTGTCAAAAAGCGAGGAGCTCGGTTCTTTAAACTTGCAGTGTCTTCTTAGCCAGTAGTTTGGTTATGCAGAATCCAATGTCAAACAAACCACTATCTGTGGCAGCAAAAAGCAGCAGTATCTCCGACAGCAGAGGCACACAACCGAATGAGAGAAATGTGTGGTTCTGTGAGATGCAGGTAACAATAGAGTAATATTTTCCCCATTACATACCATTTGATAAGAAGCGGCCAAAGTGGACATAAATTATAAATTTTTCATATTGCCTGTATATACAGTGGAAGAGCCTGGGTTCATCACAATACTGAATACAGCCAACCCCAGAGCTACTGAAACAAAATTATTTTGCCCTAGGATCCCTGCTTGACTTAAAAATAAATACATCAATTGTTGGTAGAAATAAATAAATCCTTTCCATAAACAAATATCTTTGTTTTTTTATTAATTTGTTTGTAAGATATCAATTAAAATCGTAAATTGGCTGTAGATGTGAAAAAACTGGCAATTCAAATTTTATACCATGTTGTCCAGTCCTACCTGAATTGATTACTTATCATCCTTCCCTGAATAAAATCTGAATGACTGTTTCTGCACCTGAATCTTTTATATCTTAAACTTGGATGTACATTAAACCATGTTGTGATTAGAAAGTTTGAAACATGCAGAAACAGTCATTCAGATTTTATTTGTTTTGTCAGGTTTTATTTCATGTATTATGCGGTTCAGAAAGGAAAAGCTAACAGTTGCTGTTTGGACATTTTCTTTGATGTGGCTTACTTTGCAGTCTAACCTTATTCACACTCTTCTTGCTTATCTAATTAAAAACCTTTCAACCATGAAGCAATGCATTCTCTGTCTGTAGCTAGTTTTCATGCAGTCCGTTTATGGAAGGTTCAGTCTTGCAATCTCATTCTCTCATCCAGTCAGTAGTAAACACTGTTACTTTAAAATGTCAACTGCACACATTTCGTTCTGGAGAAGCAGACTGATTCGTTCATCATGGGTAGATGCTGAATCTAAATAACACTGTCTTACTAGCCCAAAGTGCATTTCTCCTGTAGAGCAGTGAGGCAGGGTTTATTCTGTTTTTCCTTAGCAGTTACCTATACTTGGTACACTTTTGCTGGTTATACATCACTACATACATGGAAGACATTTCATTGGAAAGGGCCTAATACTCATATGTACTTTCAGTTTGAGTCAGTTCCCTTGTGGTGAGGACTTCTCTCTTAAGTGTTGCTCTGCATTGAATTCCTGGGCAGTATGCTTCCTACGTCTTCTGTCAGTTTATTTAAACTGTACAGATTTAGTGAATGGTTTTCTTCAAAAATATACATACCCCTGACACATACCCAACACATCCATCCATTGTCTATACTGCTTATCCAATTCACGGTTGCAGAAAGCCTAGAGCCCATACCAGGGTGTACAGGGTGCAGGGCAGGGGACACCCAGGGCAGGGTATCAACCCACCACAGGGCACACGCACACCCACACCCACACACTATGGGCAATTTGGAGACACCAGTCGCCCTAACCTGCATGTCTTTGGACTGTGGGAGGAAACTGGAGAACCCGGAGAAAACGTGATTATATAAAGTAGAATTTAATTCATTGACTTTATTCAGAAAAGCATGGAAACCAATGGCTTTAAAAATTCTATGTAAAGGTACTTTATTCAAATAAAAGTGGATTCAACATGACCTTCTGAATCCACTTTACTTGAATAATGTCAACTAATTAGATTTTAATGGATGGATAGAGTGATACAATGTGTTGGTACAGCATTTCAAAGTGTCCAGAGTAGGTATCTCTAGGAGTCATTATTGGAATGTGTTCTAACCAACTGACTGCCAGTCTCTTATGTGTCTTAAAGAAACTGGTCAAAATGTGTTTTGGTCATGCTGACATTTATGACAAAAAATGAATGTGAAACAGGCTGGGAACAGCTACTGTGCTATATTAATATTTAGTAGGTCCTACTTCAGCCTTGATGACCTCCTTGCACCTTGTAAAGTACCTTTACGTAGAATTTCAGCCTTTCACAAAGATTTCTGAAGCAACAGCTTCCTATCCATGCACTACTGCTATCCAGTCCATTATACACACCTGCTCATTGTCATAATCATTTTGAATACATAGACTATTTCTTCCTATGCAACCCATACAAAGTCAATGGAAATCACACTCTGTGTAGCTATAGCCATCATAAAAATAGACTGTTACCTTAAGTCTTGTAGTTTTAAGTGAACAGCAATCCTCCTGTGGTTGTCATGGAACAGAAGGGATAGGGATTTTCATACAGATGAAAAATATTTTGTAAATACCAGAATTGTACATATGTACATCTGAGAATTTTTGCAAGAGTAATATAGGCCATCATGATTTTGTTGTATTATGTTAGTTATTTCTCCTTTACACTTCGGACATAACGATAGATGCATTTGCACCCATAGTGCTACACCTTTTCAGCTTTGCAATATTCATCCATTCCTTCAATAGTTTCTTTTTTGCCTGTCATTAGACTCTTTCTTTACAGAATTCCACAAGTTGTCATACTCAAGATCATTTAGGCATTTTTCACATTGTGTGCAGAGAGGGAGAACAATAAAATCTGTACTGTCAATAAGAAGCAAAGATAAGGATTATGTTGCACACCAGTTTACCATAATGACACCCACCTCATACAGTTTGATTTGCCGAACAACTTGTAGAGAGGATGTGGCGTCACATAGCCTGATCACAGAGATTCAATAGATCTAGACTCACGGATCACAGTTTTTGTTGGTAGATTTTGACTCGAAGACAGTCTGATATACTCTGTAGTTGAGTCAGAATGACCTCTGCAGTGCACAAGTGTGATCAGAAGGGAAAAACAATCCTGGGTTTCCTCTGGCATCACAATCCTAGTCTGGGCCTTGATGGGTTTGGACCCAGTCTAGCTGCAGGAGCTGCGGAAAGAGTGGTGAGTTCAACACCAGACCACCTCAGGGGCTTCGCTTCTTGTGAATTTGTGTAAAGTTTATTTTCTAGTGTTGGCTTTCCCCAAGTCACTCCCAAAGGAGTAAGGCAATGAGGTGCGCTTGGGCCTCTCATATGACCGCTAAGAGTTAATTGGTCTTAATGGCCATTTAGGTAGTCTTTGTAAAATTGCTCCTGTCTAAAATGTAATTGCATAGTAAATAGTTCAATTTTAAATAGGTAACATTTTGACATTTACCCCTTTGAACAGTTAATGCAAACCATATTGGTTGCATTTGTGGTTGCTAAGTGGTTTAGGCACAATGTTTGTAGAAAGATTATGGACTCCTACTTCCTCACCTTTTGACCTTCCTACTTTACTCCATCTTTGGATTCAGTAGATTATTCTTGTTTTGTAAGGACAGGTTTCACATCACATTTTTAGCAACTCATTTCTTAGTGGCTTATTTTATCAACATGTTTCATGTTCAACTGTATAACAACATAAGAACAAACTTAGCTGTCCATCATAATTTACAATATAACATTTATAACAATAATCTAATTTATTAATAATTCTTTACTATTTTAATTTATAAACCTTTGATTGAAATTTTGGACAATATGCATATAGTTTAGTTAATTTCAGTATTCTATAAATGAATTTTTATTAACACGAATTTTCATGCTCAGTAGGACATAATCAGTTGGAAACAATAGCTGAAGACACACAGCATCTTTCCCAGCCTCTTGTTTGGGATTTTAAGCACAGTAAAAGTTATAATGCAAAGCCCACTTTTCACTGTAATGAGAGCTGACAAAATGTAAGCAGTGTATGCTGGTTTACATTAAAGTGTATGTGTCTGCTTGTGTGCCCCTGCAGGATGCGCGGTGAACTGCATCAATCTTGACAAATAGCGTAGCACTTTGTGGTTATACACAGATCTCTTTCAGCCATGTCACAATTAGCCACACCTCCATAGAATCCATTCTGTCAAAACAGAGGTAGAAGACAATGACACCACACTGGCAGTACGAAGTCTCCCCAAGTTTGCCTTTAAACAGGTAAAGTGTTCAAGGTCCTCCTTTTGAGCACGTTTAAGAACAAATGATGGAAACAGGCTTACAAAATCTGGGTAAATCAGCAGCTGAGAATGACGTGTGCCCTTTGGGGATCTCTTTAACTGGGTCCCCAGTCGATGGCAGGGTTGAACAAGTGAGTCAGCAGTTCGTACATCAACCTCGTTATACCGGTGAAGACGGAGGTTAGAGATGGAGCATTTTCAGGAATGAGACGCAGAACAGGAGCAGAGGCCTGTTGAGTGTGCAGCTCCGTGATGAGATCTGGCAGGGGATACGAGCTGATGATGTACTTACAGATTTGCAGCTATGAGCCATTCCTTGCACTTGTGTTCAGATACTTAGCTTTTCCTATCAGGCAGCCAGCTAGGCATGTGAATGTGGGTTATACATTCCTTAACAGTAATGGTTCTGATGAAGCATGGGAGTCCAGCCAGTGGAAAGGCCAGCAAGAGTAGAGTTGCAATTGTCCTGGCAACAGGTAATGAGAAACCAGATGAAACACTGAGCAGAGCGCACTGGGGGGATTAGGACCAACGTTCACATGTTGTACAGGAATAATCTGCACTTCCTAAGGACTGCCATCGTGTACCTTTCAGAGGCTAAGGTCAAGGCCTTACAGTGTCTAAGACGTACAGAGGGTTGCTCTGTCAGAGATAAAGAGAGCTGTATTTGGGTGTGCAGTCCTTACAAGGGATTGAGACATTAGCAGTTGGGTTTTTTGTTTTTCTTTTTGTTTTTGTTTTTTTTTACAAAGTGAATGATGCTGGTCAATAAATTCAGGCTCATTTTATTAAAATGGCAACAGTGTGTTCTAATTTGTGAAGTAGATAATTTTTGAGGACAGTGTCTTTGTTAGACAAGAGATTAGTTTGTGTGCTGTGTGCTTTCAGGATGTTGGATAAACCAAAAGGCAATGACTGACTGGGTTACTTGGGAGATCGGTGTACCCTCCGGAGGTATGCTAAATGTACCCTCCTCAGCATGATGAGAGATTACCAGAAAGTGGGGAAGTGGTGGACATGTCAGGACAGTCAAGGAGTTGACTGAGTTGGCAGGCAGTGGAAGAGATATATGAAGCAAGAGAAGAAGACACTGTAATGCACTGAGTTAGGGAGAGGAACTTCTAAGTTTAAACGTGTTTCAGGTGCTTTGGATACACATGCATGTAAAGCACAACAGCAGAAGAAACTTAACACGGTACCTGTACTTGTTCGATGTTGTCCCTCATAAATGCAGCTGATCCTTCTGTGTGCAGCAAGCTAAGCAGCTGAAAGAAAATGGCAGGCAATTAAACTGCTCAGTGAGAGAGAGACGCTGTGTTACCTTTGGTCTGGGAGTTTGGGAAATGTTAATCTTTTTCACATGGAGGGCAATTGGAAACAACATGAAATCGGGCTGGTGAGTGAGACTGTGCACACCGCCTGGCCTAAGCAGAAAGCCGGGGAGGGAGGGGCGCGTGCTGAGGACATGGAGCTCCTCACGCTCCGTCACTGAGGGCTGGGCTCAGCAAGTCAGAACACTTGAACATCCTCAACAAACCTGTGATCCACTTTCTGTGAGACTTGTAGCACAGAGATTAAGGAGAACTTGTAGATCCAGAGGGAGTAATGTTAGAGTCCTCTGTTTTTACACCCTTGAGCAATGTTTTTTTTTTTTCCTGAATCGTATCAGTAAAATATCAAGTTGTGTAAATGCACCATCATTATGGGTTTGGTTGAAATGAGTGAACACAATGTCCCTCTTCGGTGGAAGGTTACTGGGAAAACCTGAAAGGCATTAGAGAACATTACAGTACATTGGATATTATGGGAAAAGAAGCCAAATGTAAATCTATACCTGTAACCTTATGGGTGACGTCATAGTGACGTCACAGGGAGGGCATATGAGGCAGCCAATGAAATGGAGAATTTGGCAGACAACACAAAAGATTTAGTGGCCTGTGTATGTTAGTAGCCTGTAACTCCTGTACAGCAGAGTGGAAATGTGAGAATCACCCCAGCTTTTCATGAGGTTAAACTCAAACTAAACCATGAACACATCATAGCCCCTGTAAGGCTGTTTAGACTGATTGATGATAAAGAAATTAGTTTTAATAAGAAATTATATTTTTATGGGGAGAATTCAGTCACTGGATCTTTACCCATTTATTTCCCAACCACATATCATGTTCTGGTTCATGCGTGGCCTGGCGCCCATCCTAGCCAACCTTGGGTGCAAGGCGCCACCCACTGCAGGGCATACTATGTACCATGAACAATCAAGCAAAGTAACCCTTTAGTAAAGAAAGCTACACGGTCTACTGTGTTTTGGAAACTAGATATGATTTTTAAATCACACCTAGAGGGTATTTAAAACTATAATGGGACACCTTGACAAAGGAAATGGTAATATACACCGTTTCATGACAACTAAATTTACATGGTACAATCCATGGAGAATCAGAAAATGCCTATCAAAAACATGCTATGTAACTGTTTTTTTTTTTAACAGCCAAACAAAATTCTTTATTGTAGTACAGTAGAGTAATTTGGCGAACACCCTCACGTGTACAATTGAAGAGTGTGAAGGGCAGCTTTGCAATCAGATGCGAGGAGAGCAGACACGACCTGAAACAGTATCTAACGTGGTTTGCCTTCTGGTGATCGTGTTCAGGTATTATTTCTGGGCGCTCAGTTTCCACTGATCTTCATGAATTTATAATAACCACAAGGTTCAAGTTAATAATTAACTTTTGTTGACTTCTTGGAAGGCGGCTTTTTGTTTTGAACACAGAATGTCTGCATCAGCTTCATAAGTTGATGTTGGTGAGCTGCAGCCATAGTCTAATTGGTGATTGGCAGTGATGGCTGCTTCTGTTTTCTCTTGTCCGATGTTTTCCATCAGCACATTACTACTTTGTCATTTAAAATAATGGAAATTTGGGCTTTGTTTTCCATGGAAATATGTCACTTACATTATAATTAAGAATGGGTTGTTTATTGAAATCAGAAATATGCGTAATGTCACCATTTTCTGTTTTCTTTGTTATGTTTACACACACACACACACACACACACACACACACACATATATATATATCTTTTTTTTTGCTGTTATTTAAAAGCTGAAGTGTTCAGTAACCTGTCATGGTATTACCTCATATTTTGTTGGTAATACAGGTCCAGTCAGCTGTGAATGTTTGCGGTAATAGAGCAGAATAGATAGTGTTATGCACTCAGCGTTTCTAAAAATATACCTTACTTAATTAAAATAGTCAAAGATAAAAATAGTATTACTTATTTACTTCATATAAATTTTACAGAGTGAATATTGACTGCGGACCCCTATAAGGTTTGGTTTAGAAGTTTTTTTTTTCAGAACATTGGATTGTGTACAACTGTCTTTTTGCAATTTGTCCACAGTTATTTGTGCATTTTTTTGCATTAATTGATGAAATACAAAACAAATGAAGTATATTTTTTATATACAACATTATATATAATTAAAGTTTTGAATTGAATTTTAGCACTGTATTGTCCTTGTAAGGCAATGACTCTGTAGGCTTCACTGAAGATAAACTTCTGTACTTGTTTTTATTTTAATCAACATAAGCTGAATTCAGTTTTGCTTCCTTTCTTAAAATAACAGGAAATCACATTTGCTGCTGCCAATTTATTTAATCAGTAGGATTACTTCAGTGGTTTAGTGGTTTATTGAGGTAGGCTACTGTAATTTTAACAGTTTGCCTTGGCTCCTGTGAACAGCAGTTGAAAACGTAAAGGCACTATACAATACACTATTACTATATACTGTACTATGTACTATATACAATTTTTTGTGGTTTTGTGTTTCATTGTATGGGAGCGTTTGGAAGTAGTTCAATACTGAACTATGCCCGTTGACTTGTGGTGTATGTGGTACATTTATGCAGCTAACCAGCCACACATTGTGTATATCAGCATTTTTCATGTATGCAGTATATTTCAGCACCATAGCGCCAGAGTGGTGCATACAGTGTCCAACGTCAACGACAATCATTTGAGCTAACTTTACGGTGTTGACGTCAAGGGAGTTTTCTAAATTTACGTCCCTTTCTTAGGGAACAATGTAAAATCAAAATGGGTCTAATGTTTCCTTTCCGTAATATTGTCTTATTTTAATTCTTTCTGAACAATATTAATTTACAGCAGGGTGCGCATTTTGCTGACAGGTACCTCCTAGAGGCCCTTTGCAGGTGTACAAAATGACAGGGTTGAAATAATGGCACCATTCATTTAAGGCACAGATGAGGTGTGAAAATTAAGGTAATTGTGTGGGAAAGGAAGGACAGAAAGCTGAATTTCAGCCAGTCTCAGCGCCTACTCACTGGTATAGCTTACCATAGTTTTTCTTCTATAAATGACAGCACTTTATGCACGAAATGGGAGCTGGTAGGATGACATCAGGTTAGCTCTGTGGACAAGCTGACTGAGTTAAGCTGTGCTAGCTCCCTTGCCATATCGACCGCCTCATCCTCCAAGTGATGTGAGAGACTCAACACCTCTGCCTTTCTCTCTGGGACCTCTACACGGCTGCCGTGGGAGCCAGATATCAACACGGTAACGCGGTACGCCTCACTCCTACGGGACAGTCTGCACGAGGTGATGGGTTATGGCGAAGGGGCACTGGGTAAATGGGACAGTGAAAAGGTCTGATTAGGTCATTTATTCACTCAGTGTACAGAACAGCATCTTACTGTCGAGCTATTGGTAAGATATTTGGACCGAGGATTAACTCTGACATATTATGGTAGTTTATAATATATTTGCATTGTTTTATGAATGTTGTTATTTCTTCCCTTTGTTTCTGTTAATTTGCACATTTCCTTCGGTGTTGTCTTTGAACAGTGATGTGAATAATAAGTAGTTTGTCATGCCTTTAAATGGCACATAAAGAGTTAAAGACAAAACAAAAATAACACAACCTGTGGGAGTTGGTGACAAAAGGGGTGATTTAATAATAATTGCTTATTAATTGGTTAAAAAAATTCTGTCATGGAAACAAAAGGGAGTTTTTTATAGCTTGTATTTGAAATGTAACCTTTAGGATTTTGTGTGAAATGCCACTGACTTTTTTTAATCAAGTAATGAGTTTTCACAGGTCACAGGAAATGGAAAAAGCAGGAAATGGAAGGATAGTTCATGATTCTGTCTGCTTTGGGCTTTTGTTAAGTATATCTGCTTATGAATATCAAAATACAGTATTTCAAAAGACAGGAAATAAAGTTTCCAATGTGATAGATCTTTCTGGCTGACTAAACGGAGCATGAAAACTCACATTTGTGTTTACGTTAGTTGCTTTGGAGAAAAAAAAACCTTGCTTAGCAGTTACCTTCTTTTTCTGTTGTAAACGATCAGGATTGACAAGTGTGTGGATTCCTCTGTAATGGCTGGAGTCCTTCCACAGCTTGAGCTCACCTTATGAGTTTTTGTGACAGAAGGGGTCTGGTGAAGGTCAGTTCTGTCCCACTGAATCATGTTACCTCCTCGAAATAAGCCCCCCCATCACCCGTGGCTGCCTGTATGTGTCCTTCACTAACAACATTCTTCATCCTGCCAACAAAGGCATCAGTGGTGAGCGAGGCCGCGGAGGTCGGCAGCAGCCCCTGAATGTTAATATCCTCATTAGCATGGGTGGAGTCCTCAGTCATAATTACTCATTAGCATATGGGCAGAGCCATTTATATTATTTGTCGAGAGCACATACATTTATGGATTATTAATGCTCAGACGGTGCTTCACGAATGGAGAGTGCCGAAGGATCTCAGAAATGCTGACGGTGTGTGAGTGCATGGGTGGAGCCCCGTGCGCTAATTGTGTGCACTGTATATGCATGGCCAGTGCCCTGAACACTAATCACTTGCTAGTTTATGGGCGTAGCTCACAATGACAGATATTTAGTCTTGCACATGCAGAGACCACAGTGTTAGTCTTCTGTGAGAATACTAATGGACTTTAAGAAGTGTTTGTGGTGCCATCAACTATGAGCTAAATTCAAATGAAAATGCTAAACGAATACAGTATAGACTGCAAATGGAATAATGCAATAGCAGGTAGATGCTTGTATAATTGTCTTCCTATTCTTGAACATGTTGGCTATTTTCAGCGCAGTCCGTGTTAGCTCTTATACGATGACGGCGGCTGATATCGCCTTTGAAGCCCGCACCAGACAAAGACGTTCATTGTGTCGTTGTACATCACCAAGAAAATCACCATTTAATTGCCTCTGCTGTTGCGCTGACATTCAGAAAATAGTTTCCGAGGGAATCGCTATCTTTACTTATTTATGTAGTTAATTAATTTAGGTTTTGTTTTTTTTTTTTTTGCCACGGGCAAGTGGCGGAAGCGTTAGATACTAGTGTAACCGTGCAGTATTAGGGTTACATCGCGTCACCTCAGATCAGCATGTGGGCTCTGATGTTGATGTCTGAGAGCCAAAGGCAGCAATTACAGGCCTGTTTAACAGCACGCTGAAGTTCACTTACACTCACTGTCTGTCACCTTCAGCCCCTTTGCATGTGTTGGACTTCATGAAAGGTGTGCTGTATTTTGGTAATTTTTTCCCCACAACAAAACACTTAAAACATGTGGTGTGATATTGGTGTTGGGGAGCAAAGCATCATGGTCCATTTTGTCCTATTTTTTTTCCTGCTCTCTCCCTCATCATTTTTGGTTTCTCTAATTGCCAATCTGGGTTACTTGCATCTTGATAAATTAAGCAAGCATCTCAAAAGGAATTACATGAGCAATTAGTCAGGAGAGGTGGAAAGCCTCTAATTAAGATTTACGAGCATGGTTGAGGTAGCATGTGTGCCCCTTTAGGGTCGGTTATAAACTGTATGGTACTTTTTTTGTTTCTTTTCTAGAAAAGTGCCTTTTCACATGCAGTCTTTTGTAGTCTTTATGCAAAGTCCACATGAACACTGATGATAATGGAGTCAGCTTTGCATCCACATCGCTCTGGTTTGAAGTGCTTCGAGCTGCTAAAATGTTCAAAAGAAAAGGTTTCAACTACTGAACTTTGCAAAAGCATTAATTTACAAACGTGAATAGGTGCGCTTTTTATGGTGCTTTTATTATTGCATAACAGCAATTTGTGCAGACATTTGAACATATGACAGGTAGCTATGGAGGTTAAGCAATGCACTGCCAACAGCACGCTTTATACTTCTTCTAATAAAAACTTCAGTGACATGGCCTTTAAAAGGTGTCACTTGTTTCCATTGAATACCACTTATGCCTTTTTAAAATTATGCTTTTATCATTACTTTAATAAATTACTTTAATGATTTTCACTTATTTAATTTAATTTATGGTTATTGGTGTATTTTGCATCTCAGTTTTTGTCATTGCTGTAGACACAGAGTACTCAGAGTACTTACATGTGAGTACATACTCAGAACTGAAAGCTGTACCGTGATAACCATATAGCCACTTTTTGTAGACACACATTCACTCTTGCCAGGAAAAATACCAGAAATTGAGAAGGAGGTGTTCTGTATCTCTGCGTCTTAAGGTGTAAGTTACTTTGAAGTTCTAGGAATCGCCACGTCCCAAGTTGTCTTGTTGCAGGTATTATATTTTATGCAATATATTATGTTTCAGTGTTATATTTCACTTTGAACATTGCCATCCGGTAACCAGGCAAGAGGACTCTGACTCCCCCTGTACTGACAGACACCAAGGGGACAGCAAATCTGCACTGAGGGTATGGGGCTTCTTAACTGTACTATTCTAATTACACTTCAGCAAATATTCAGGAGAAATTAACTGATAGAAAACAAGTCATCATGGCCAATTTCAGTTTGAGATAAACATAGAAATTTATAATACTGTCAATAAAACTATTATTGTGAGAACAAGTAAAACATGCTTACAAAGAGGTGAAATTGAAGTTGAACTATGTTGCTTTTTTTGCTGTTATGTATAAAGTTTATTCAAAGTTCAGAATTTAACTGGACTAGTTCTTTTGAATTATAGTGTATTCGTCATTATTTTCAAGTTTGTCTGTCTAAATAAGCTTGTTGCTTACGGTAATTATGTTCATACAGTCATATATAGCAAAATATGTTGAAAAAATACTCTTTATGGCTTAGAATATTAACTTAAACACTGATATGCTTCAGATTGCCTTGATAAATATTAATGCATACTGCAGAATGCAGCAGTTGCAGGTTCAAATAAAGTGTGGTTTTGTAATTACTAAAGGAAAAATATGATTGTTGATCTCTACTTAAATATAGATAATAGTACATTAATTTTGTAGACCAAAATATTTTCAAATTTTCCAGCATCGTCTGCCAAATTTTGCATGACTGCTTTGTGTCTTTTGGAAAATATGCCTTACGTTTGTGAGAAATAGATATTGCAGTTCAGATTTGTTTTTATAAACAAGGCCGTGGGTGCCGCAAGATGCTGTTGTTATCTGTACAGGAACTTTGGTGAAAATTGCAAGACTTTACAACAACCAATGCAACTCATTGAAAAATGATTTATTGAACATTGTAGCGCCACCTGGTGGGCGGTTGAATAAAATTTTACATTGTGGTATAGGGTTGAGAGGTCAGAATTCAAGCTTCACAGAGATCAGACATTGCTAGGCCTAAATTATTGGTCCTAAGAACATACTGACCATATTATAAGCAATCAACTTGCCAATGAAGAATATGTTTAGTGACTTGACCTGTCAGAATAATTGGTTCATGAGTTAGTAACTTTAGTTTTTTATCCTCCTTTGCCTATATAGCACCACCAGTAGGCCAAAGCTGTAAAGCTATAGTTGACTTGAGAAGCACCGTACCAGTAGGACAATGCTTTCAGGATATGACGATTTTTGCGTTTTGTGTAAACAAGCCTTGTTTTTGATTGTTAGCTGATGACGTTCCACTATCGTACCATGTTTACTGGTAACTGGGCAAGTCGCCTAAAGAAGAAGTTTCTGTTAGAAGAAAAGGTAAAAATATGTGGCACTGTAGGATTGTTTCAGTTAACACACTGACATGTAGAAGTCTTGTAAAAGTGTCTGTCTCCATGATTGAAGACTTATGCCCTAAAGGTGTGGTTTAGAACTATAGTATCACTATATATGTAACACTGATAATATAAAGTTAGGTGCTGATCATACCCATCTGGTTTTGTAACTCTCTGACATAACTAATAGTTATATAATAATACACAATGTCTCGCTTGCAACGTTCACATTTTTCATAAATGTAGTATTTTATATTCAGAGGTCAGGTCCGAGGGAGAGAGATTATCACCTTGTCAGACTTCCCAAGTTTCCTGGTAGTTGGAAATCGCCCCTGAAATACTTTTGCAAATGATCCATTATTTTCCAGAAAGCACTGCTGGTTTCAAAACATCCTTGTTTTGAAAAAAAGTGTAAATTTTAAATAATGGTTTTAATGCCATCATCAGTTTTATAGTATCTGCCAGTATTTCATAACTGTTTTTGAAAGAATCATACAGCAGTGATTGTCATTTTGTTTTCAGTGATTTAAGTATTGTTGCTCTTTTAATACATGTCAATAAATTCCTATATAGCATTTATAGGAATATGTTCTTATTGAACATTTCAACTGACACATGCTTAGAAATAAAAAATGGCTAGTCAAAGATTAGCATCTAACAAAATTACGACATGGCTGCAACTTAAGTTAGCAGGATCAATAAACTTTATAAGTAAGACTGATTTGTCAGAGATTGGAGAGAAAAGGCCTCTAGTCACATGATGAACATCACTGTTCACCATCTTTGGAGTAATTTGTGTTAATGGAGAAGCACCTTTTGCAACAGGCTTGCACAGCAAGGTGTGCTAGCAGAGATCACTTCTGCCCATAGCCATCAATCTCTGTAATGAGGCTGTCGCCTAGCTGTGATCTGTCCTCCTAACTTCTATGTGTACCGTCCCAGTGTGTGTCATGTGTGCAGTGCTCAAGGTGGCCGTACGCCTGGCTGTCGCTGGCCAGTCTGGTTCTTTAGTTCCCTAACCAAAATCAGGCACAATGTCTAGATGACCACCTGTTTTTCTGGCATTTTACTGTGGATATTATTTTGTTGTATGTCATTGGTGCACTTGTTGGGTAAAAATATCTAGTTTCATTGCTTTAACTGCTGCTGTATTATAATTAAAAGCTCAAGAGAAATACTATTATTCAAATAAAAAGCTGCTGAAACATAAAACCTTCTATAATCCAAAGGGCCTGAAGTCCTTCGTTCACTGTGAAGACGAGGAAAGGTGAATTCCACACGCTTTGTCGTGGGATACAGATGCTGGCATCAGTACAATTTCAAATTATATGCTCAAGGAGAACGTGCGGTGTACAGGTGAATCATCATTTACACACACACACACACACACACACACACACACACAAACAAACTGTACTGTATACTGGGTCTTTGCTACTATAACTTTGCAATATCCATCATGACATTGTCATTCATTCATTCATTCATTCATTCATTC
>JABJVR010033539.1:0-33980 GCA_025773905.1 Chitala chitala
CCCCCCCCCCCCCCCCCCCCCCCCCCCCCCCCCCCCCCCCCCCCCCCCCCCCCCCCCCCCCCCCCCCCCCCCGCAGTGTATTCCATATCCTAACTCAAAAATGTACGAGACGAAATTACACTCAGGACATTCGGTGTTCGCAATCGGACTTCTATAGCAGGACCCACTGTTCGTTGTTAGTTATACATAATTTTGTATCTTAAATACAAGGGAAATGCAATTTCCTAAATTATACAATGCAAACGGACGACTCGGTGAAAACACCCAAATAACCATGCTCCATGCACGTCGCTTCTTGCCCCATGTCCTACTGCGAGTCCCATTCAAATACTTCGCGTCGCATTCGGCTGAAGGGGGGGGGGGGGGAATCAGGTACTCCATAATGCAACTAAACTACAACACATCCCTCTTCGTAAAGCACATCCACCCACGCCTACATCTGCATTGCCCTATCCCAAAAACTTTGGCCTGTTACACATAGGCAGCTGCGAAATGCGGAGACGCGAAACACAATGCGTGACACAAATGGACACTCACCAGGGCAGATTACATGGAGGGCAAAAACGGATCTTCGCCCAAGAAGCTCAGCATGTCTCAAAGTCCGTTGGCAGAACCTTAGAAGATATTAAATCCCCTCTGAAGTCTTCGTTTTCTTAAGAAAAATCGGAACCTCTACAGAACTTAAAGACATTCGTTTTGTCCAAAAGAGCCTGAAGAATTCCTAAGAACTAACAATCTACTTCAAGACTTTTTGTTCAGGGCAACTTCTTGCTTGGGACACAAAGTAACACTCGACACTGCAAATATATACAAAATAACTCCTGATCCGCTTTCCCTGAGATTCTGGACACCGTCTTTTATTTCAGCATGAAATCAAACTGAGAGAGACGCGGGGAGAGCTCGGGATTAGGGACGTGCGGTCCGTCCCTCCTGACTTCAGAAAAGAGGAATGTCAGGAATGCAAAGCGAGTGGAGAAGTTAGGGAGCGAAGCGGTGGTTAAACACTGAACAAAACCTTGCAGTGCGATCCGTGTTTTCCTACACTTTAAAGTCGGCTACGTAAGAAGAAAACACAATTATTTCTCCGATTCCATGTATATCGGCAATTTATTTAATGCTTTTGCGAAACTAAACCTACACGACGTTGTCGTTTGTATGCCAGTCGATGTCCCCCCCCTCTTTTTTTTTTCTTTTTTTACCTACGACAGGAAAAGTACTTTCTGGTCTTAAACACAGAAAAGTCAAAGGGAATGCATAAAAATCGTTCTTTAATCATATTTTGTCTGAACACATCAGACCGTATTTCTTTCTATTTAAAATTATTTTTCAAAAAGATTTAACTATTTAATATTTTTGCTACTTTATTTACACGCCTCATAATTAATGTACAAACTTTTGTTGGGTCAAAGGGCTTCATTAAAAAAAATCCCATACATGTTTTTAAGCGGCAAATTAAACACTCAATTTGAGACGGAATTGATAGCAATCCAAATTAGAAGGGGGAAAAAAAGTAAATTTTATATTTCTACGAAAGTGTTCACAGGACCTGTGCGAGAGTAAATCGAGCGAGGTATGGGTAGCTGGGATGTGGCAATACGATGTTCCCAAAGGCATTGCTCGCCAGTCTCGTGCCAACAATGAATGAAGCCCAGCTGACGATAAGACTAATTACGTTGTTGGCGGCAAGTTAGGTCAACTGAGTCAGTTAAGAAGGAGTGTTGTTTTGGAGATGTTCTCGTGACTCATTGAGAAAAATGCAACCACGTCTGAATAGTCTGGGACATCACGATTTTAGCAATGTAACGGTTTGCCATGTGGATAAAAGCACAATGGTTCACAATGGTTTAAATAACGGAGCAGTTTCTGCACAAAGCGAATGTCAAGGACTTGGTAACCGTGGTCATAATGGATTTATTTCAATAACCGTCTTGTCCCAAACTGTCAAACCCGCCAACATTCGCATTTTTAAAACTAGGTCAGAATGTACTGACGTAAAGATGTAGCTTAACGCATTTCTTAACGTCCCGGGCCTTGTGTGTCCTTGTAGTACTGATACGAGCATTTTGGCAAGCAGCTCGTTGCGCAAAAATAAATGAGGACGACTTGATCCATGAACAATCAACACTTCCATATTTTATTGTCCAGAATTAACCTTCTGCATGACATATGGCTACATGACTATTAATTATAGCATATATACAATTCGCTTATGTATTATTTTCACTAAAGTTCCCAAAACACACTGACTTAATTATTTGAGCTGACTTGAGAGAGTCATGTTAAAATGTGATGTTTTGGCAATCATCATGGTTTCATCAGTATGGAAGTTTTCTAAAGTTTTAGGCATTTAAACAACCAGCCACCTATGAGCTATAGTTCATGTGAGTATGGGTATCAGGAAACAATGTGGTTCTCATAATGGTAAACCTGAATTAATCAAAATCTTGCATTGCGTGTGAGGCGGGTGATTCTTGTCTTGTTGCACCTATCAGATGTTGCACATCTAATTTCGTTGTATCCGTATAATCACAATAAAGCAAACTGAACTGAAATATGTATCGTGACCAGCTGTCACGCTTTGTTATTCTTATGTTCCGCAGTGTTGTGTGAAATATATAGCTGCCTCCAGTGGGTGAACCTGATTACACATTGTATACAATTGGCAGAACATCTTTTGAAACATGTGAGAGCATGAGAAAGGACCTGAAAGCCTAAATCTCATGCCAAAAGCGAGACATTTTCTAACCTTGACTATCAGACAATTTATTTAAGGTTGCTCCTTGAAGAAAAACCTGAAAGCCACATGTTCAAATCTTATATAGGGAAAATATGATTGATAGGGACAGAACCTGCTCTTATAAAATACCAAGTTGAAAAAAATTGTCAGGAGATTAAAAATTTAGAGATGTATTATATATAATAAATTCAACAGAAGGAAAAATTTAATTTGCATTACAGTTTTCATGGTACCTCTAGTCCATAGAACATAATTAATTAGAATTTAAATGTTTATGTTGGCGGTTTTCTTAGCTTTTGTCTGATTGTCCTGCACCTGTGTTGTTCCAGGGTCACAGACCCTGTTAAAGAGCTAGCCTTCATATAGCATGTTTAAGTTGAGGTCTGCGGTGCTCTTACAGTTTTTACAGGCATCAGTGTGACTTCAACTTGATTCACACACCTCTTGCAGTATTACATGGTACTAATTATATTGTACGTGATAAGTAATTTTCATAAAAATCAACGTGAAATCAGTTACCATATTTGAAATAGCACTATGAATGAACTATAACAAGATAAAAAAAAGTGGTCAAATAGCGCCACCTTATGGCGTACCGTCCCCACATGCCAAGTGCAGTTTGCCCTTAGTTTCAGTGCAAGATCTGTTTCGAATTCCTTTTATTTTAATACCTCGCTACAAGCCAACCCTTATCGTTATGCAGTATGTTCTTAAAGGTACAGTCTGAACTTTCGTTTCCTTTCACAACAAAGGTTACTCCAGAGACGGACTGGGACTTGTGGAGTTTTCAGGTCCCAGTCAACTGAAAGGGGGCCGATGCTGGACAAAGCATTTACAAATGAAAAGTCTTCTGAGTATTGTTGGAGTAGTCCGGGGGTGGGGGGGTCTTACAAATCATTTATGTTTAACATAATGGACATACGCGCGCTTTAAATCTATTGTGTATTTTTATGGTAACCACGTCTGACCGCCGTCCACACGGTAGGTCGGCTGCATTTAACAGAATATCCAGATTACCAGTTTGCCTATACTATATGTGTTACACTTCAACAGATTTTAACAGATTTTAACAGATTTTTTAAGGCATACCGGAAGACCCGCCTACATACAAATGTGATTGGCTCCTCAAAAATTTAAAAACCATAAATTATAAACAAAGGACGGCTTTATAAATTTTCGGTGCTCGACATTTCAAATTACTTTTTGTTTACTTTTTTGCGGTTTGCTTGCCCTGAAAAAAAAAAAAAAAAAATATATATATATTTTTTTTTCATATACATATATATATATATTTTTTTTGTATAGAGTTGTTCGTATTATTATTAATAATAATAAAAATAATTGTGGTAATAATAATAAAAACACTAAAATGTTTCACAACATAATACTCTATGTTATACTTTTCTGTAAATTGTAAGGTGACAATTAATCCTCCATGGATTTGACTTGTTATTCCAGCCCACAACACCTTGAACTCATTACTGTGTTCCTCAAACCATTCTTGAACCAGTTTTGCAGTGTGGCAGAGTGCATTATCCAGCTGAAAGAGGCCACTGCCATCAGGGAATACTGTTTCCATAAAGGGGTGTATTTGGTCAGCAACAATGTTTAAATACACGGTATGAGTCAAAATCCAAATGAATGGCTGAACACAAAGTTTCCCAGCAGAACATTGCCCAACACGCACCCGGACATCCACATAATGTAAAAGAAAATGTGATTCATTAGACCAGGCCACCTTCCATTGGTCCGTGCTCCAACTGGCCACAGACCAATCAGAGTGCCTATGCTGACCCTTATTCACCATTAAAAGTACCTACAATGGGCACAGGAGCATCAGAACTGGACCTTGGTGCAATGGAAGAAGGTCACCTGGTCCTGTTTTTTTTTTACATCATATGGACAGCCAGATACATGTGTGCCATTTATCTGATGAATGGATGGTTCCAGGAAGAGAAGTTAAAGCTGCTGTCCTGGCCTCCAAATTCCCAAAATCTCAATCTGTTGTACTTTGTGCACAGTTACAATAAAGACCTGTATTTGAGACATCATCATAATGTTTTGACACCGTGTGTTCTGAAAGATGACTTTACAGACTGATTTACTTTAGCCACTCAGCAGGAGAGTTAGGAAGACATGCAGTCTGGAGAAGTCATCAGGGTCACAAAATAAAACGTAACATGGAAGCTCCATGAGGCCAAACATGTTTTACTAAAAAAGATTTTTTCTAACAGCTGCATGGACATTCCCTCTCATTCCCTCCACAAACACATACACAGGCACATGAATCAAACATGCAAAACTGGTATAATGTTCCTGTGACAGCAAGGAAGAGACCTTTACTGATTCCAGTTGAACAATATCCTCTGCTTCAGAAAAGTGAAATTACACCTTTTCCACAGCAGATATGAAGTTATTGGAGAGAAAGAGAAGACATTTAATCAGCTGCAGACTGATGGAATATTGAGGAATTGAATTCACCAAGCTCACATATCAAGTTATTTTGCCTTTCAGTTTGCAGCAGGTACATCGGACACCTAAAGATTTGTAAAAATAGAAACAGACTATGTTACTGTAAAAAATTTAACAATCAGCCGTATTTTCCTGATTACCAGGGGCAACTTTGCAGTGATTCAAACTCAAGTGGTCCCAGCACGCACAGCTATAACTCTTGTCCTGTCAAACTGGGATTTTCCACTGCATTATTGTGTTACATTTTCATGAAGTTCATTGTCTGAAAAAGGATATAATGGTGTTGAACAGCTACTGGTAGTCAGGAAAACCACAAGAGATGTGGAAAACTAAGGGGGCTTTTCTGACAGACATCATTACTGCATTTGTGCATGTGAGCAGATCAATATAAACAGTTCATAACTATATGATGAGTGAAGAGCAAGGAAAGTCTAAAACAACATTAAAATGTGGGTGCCCACATAAATATGAAGGTTAATACGGAGATACTGTAACAATGTCAGTATGTAAAAAATAAGTTGCCACACAAGGAAATGAAGTTCTGGATACACAGACACATAATGACCTTTGTCAGATTAATAACAAGAACAAAACATGATTAGTCCAAGCCCTTATTGACACTAAGAAAAATGCAGCTAGCACTGAGCATTGCACAACAATTTGTCAAAAGTATAATTGCTATATTTAAAGTCTTAAAGGAAATTGTTGTTCATTAACTAAAGCTATCAAAGGATCTATATGTAGGTTATTCTTTCTTGATAATAGACAGTGAACCTAAACCTGAACTACACTGTAAAATACATCAAGAAACACAAGACAGCAAGATCATTTGATCTAAGAAAGTAAATTATACATTTATCTACACTTAAGACAGAAAGATATTTAAAGTTTTAAAGGAAACTGTTATTCATCAGTGTTGTATAACAATAAGGCAACTATCATCCTAAATCACAAACATTTTTGCAAGGAGTTGTATTGGTTTAATGCACTTATTTGTCCATATTCCCATATTCAGTCATTTTTTATAAATTGCTCAGTCAGAATTGTTCAGTTCCATGTCATTACAGTGGGGATCTCAATAATGTCAGTAATTTGTTAAGATGTCTGCAACTTTGACAAAATGACTTTATGATATCTGAAAAACTTGTGGAAGAAAATTACTATTTTGGTGAATAAAGTATATACAGTACAGATATACTGCATATTGTTAACATGATAAATTGTAATATGTTTTACCAATAAATGAATTCTTACCGATAAGCTATAAAATAATTCTCACATTCAGTGGTAGAAAGTGTTGAGTTGAGTACCAACCCACAAAACTCATGGTGAAATAAACAGTAGTATCATATTGAATTCAAGGAGGTTTCCATTTTCATATATTTCATTCAAAGTATGTGCAGAGTTTCTTTAGCCTGCTATCCGAAGATAAATGGTTGACTAGAGAAGCAAAGATAGTGTGATGTATGTAAAGACACTTATCATGCAGCCAAAATACCATAGCCTTCCAGCAGAGGGCAGAAAGTAAGTAGGACCTGTGCCCTGTCATACCTACACATGCTCTGATCATACATTCAAAATTACTGCAAATTTAGCACATCACAAGCATTCTTTTTTAACACCTGAAACCAAAATGTGAATTTGTCATGCTAAATGTTATATCTAGATATAGATGAAGATGTCAGAGAATGTGGGCAGCTTTTAAAGGGCAATTTCATCACTTTTTTGTTCTGCTCCGACTCAGGAAGGTGTCACATTACTGTTCCATTTCAATAATGGAGAAGCAGTTCTAGATACATGCAATTTGAGTTTGTTCTTAATTGTCAGGATGCATTTATAACATGTAAGAAAGAGTTGTGGGTTATTGTCAGGCCATAGGTGTTAAGGATCACTTTTGAAATGTGCAGCATCGCTGCAAATTGCCTTTCAGTTTTCAGGAAAGATTATTGTTTCTTAATATGAAAATGACAATACCCTGGTAACAGCTCCCTGCTAGCAGCTACATCACAGACTGTTGTTTTGGATTTCACCCATGTCACATGTTTTATGTATATGCTCTTAGCATGTCTGTCTTATGAATGGATAAAGGTTAAAGGTATAAAGAAAGGTTATTCACTAGACATTGTTGTAAAATATACCCCTAAATACAAATTTATATGTAAGTTTGTATGCCTGTTGACATTCACAGCATGCTGATGTGACAGAATATTTCAGAATGAAAGGTTCAGTGTTCTGACAAATCCCACATTGTGAATATGTTAATAAAGTCCAAATGGTCTTTGCCACAGCAAAGGTGTTGCTGCTGTCGCACCAGCTCATAACACGGAGACTGGACAACCAGATGGCCATAGAGCTCAGTCGGGTTCTCTCTTGTGCTTTACCATTGAGTTACTTTGTATTTTAGTCTGGCTTTGTGTCACACTTGTGACCGCTGCTAATTTTTGATAATGCTGGTGTTTGGCTAAGGTTGCAAAGGGCTGGAACGTTTTCAGAGCAAATTTTACTCAAGAAATTGGTGGCCAGGTGGCTCAATGGTAGAACATCAGGCTGGGCTGTGGAAGTCTCCCAGCTCAAAGCCCAGCCCAGCCACCTGGTGTGTCCTTGAGCAAGACACCCTGCACTAGCTCATTGTAATAGATATTGTAAGAAATTGATAGAAATGTTGTAAGTTGCTTTGGATAAAAGCATCTGCTTAATGACTAGTTTAATTTAAAGAATTTTTGAATGACACCTTTTTGGGTATTTGGAGGAAATGCTGCATTTTTACAGCAGATGTGGTCATTGTTCACACGTATTTAAGTTACAATTAAACTCCAAATATAATTGAAAAGACCATACACTGACTGTGTAGCAGATGTATTCCTACTGAATATACTGTAGTTTAAAATCCAAATGTGTAATATATATAGTTACGAATCTGATTAAAATGCCAAGATAGCCACCGCTGATGTTCATGATTTTACATTATTTCTGTTTGGATTAGAGTTTTAATTTATCTGCTATTTAATACTGTTGACTGAATGATTATAGTAATTTTAATTCATGTTTGGTTAATTTGTATGAGGGCATTGTTTTTTCTGTAGTGCTTAGTTTCGGCCTACCAGTGCCATCTGTTCACATCAGGTCCATTTAATTCATATAGCCTAAATTTATTTACTATACCGTTTCATTTTTTATGACACAATCTTATGCTAAATTTTTAAAATAATTTTTTAATAAATTATATTTTTCAAACCACCTCCCCGTAAAAAAAAATGTGTGAAGGGCTTAAAAATTCACAGAACCAGTGAGGACAAGTGAACTTCATCAGGTAATTAAACGCAATTAACCACAGAGGTACAATGAGATTAGTAAGGAAACGAGGGCGACACCTAGCGGACGAGAGGGCATGGCAGGCTGGGCTATGAGATTTAGCAATAATAAGAACATGTACAGTTAATCTATATACTGTACATCATGTGCAGGAGAAGTGAAACTTTAGTGAACACCATACACTGGTGCTCTAATTTTCTGTTTAGACAGCACAAATTAGACATCAGTGTCCAACCTTTTTGTTTTCTTTTTTGAAATGGCTGCTTCAGAACAATGCTGATTAAAACAGACAGGTTGAAGCATTTGCAATAGAACCTAAACTTGAAACTTGAAACACTTGCTATAAATCCCAAGTGTGCGCCTCATTACTCTCCCTGTGGAGATGAGGAACAGTTTATGGATATCTGTGGTTGATGTGTTTTCTGTGGCAGTGGTTCCATACCATTGGTTAGATGGCTGACCGGTGGCCTGGTGGCTCAATGGGTAGAATATCAGGCTGGGATGCAGAAGTCTCCTGGTTCAAATTCCAGCCCAACCACCCAGTGTGTCCTTGAGCAAGACACCCTGTGCTAGCTATTTGTAACATGCGTATGAAATGTTGTAAGTTGCTTTGGATAAAAGTGTCTGCTGAATAATAATAATGATTAAAAAAGGGCAGGGAAAATAGTACAGAGTTAAGTAGTCACATAGCTCAAAACATGTGATATATTCCCATAGAAAAAGTAAAAAAGCATTATAATTGTTAAATGTAATGCATGCTTTCCAGATATTTGGAAACTGAAGAATACACTGGTCATATAGCCAGGGCTATTGCTAGAGACATTGGGCCCCATGAAAGATATTGCATTTTGTTTAGATGTGATGCTATGTTGTGTTTTTTTGAGGCCCTGTCAGTTCTGAGCCCTTGGAGTTGTCCTAGGTTTCCACTTGTCTATGGCACCCCTGCACATGTGTAAATATAGTGTAATCAGTTCAGCATCTGTGTACCTTCTTTCTCAAAAGCAAGCAGTCTGTGTGCCTTAACACATTTATTATATTATATAAACAAGGAATAGGTGTGTAATTCTTGCCTGCATTTTAGGTGTGGAGACACTGTGTACGTCTTGTTAACAAAGGTGTCAGTACACTGAAAGCAAGACACTGAAACCAGGATGATAAAGGTGTAGGAAAAAATGCTGGAAAAGAAATACTTTTCACTGATTGTGTTACTATTCTATACACACATACTATAATACACAGTATTACATACTATGATTATGACAATGTTAAAAGCAAATTAGCATGCCTGTCATTTTATGTATTTATGCACAATATGAATGTTTAAGTACCATTTGAGTTTGGTAAGCACCCCAGCTGGTTTGGTATTTTGGAACTGGTGGTGTGTGGTACTGCACTGAAAATCAATGGGAAAAGTGCAGTTCTGGTTTTGAAGTACTGGTATCTGTTGCAGTGGAAAAGCATCCAAAGGCATTTCCCAGTCAATTTTTGGGACATTTTCTCTCCAGCAAAGATCTAAATGTTGTCTGCAAGGCTGGCCACATGAAGGCAGTGGTTTGCTTGCCATTCTTCAGCACACCTAATCAGAAAGCCAAGTGGGCCATCCCACATGGTCATGTGACCCTTCAAAAACCAACCTGAGGTCTGGGATTTGTCACTGCTGGACCAGGAGGCAATGGAACAGCAAAATGTTAAGGAACGTGTCATTTACAGCTGCTGAAATCACTTAAAATTGGTTTGAAGGCATTGTTATGTAGGACTCTGTGTTCTGTCTTGTACTTTACAAGACCAAAAGTAGCACAGTCTTGAAAATTTTATATTAAAATTATTGTATATGACATCTGAGATATCACATTCTCACCCTCAGGCCCATCAGATAGATCAAAAATTTAATGTCTGTAGATTATTTATTGGGTAGGAATAAATTAAAATTACTTGAAATTCCTAGCAACTCTTTAGTCATTCTGAACCATATTATTGAAAAGAAATGGCTGCAAGGCTGCACTTGCAACAAGCCAACGGCCTCTCATTCACCCAGCCTGAAAAGAAAATGCAACTATCAAACATAGAATTAGCTGTTGTGAATGCTAGGGCCCTATGGATTCCATAGTTTTTTGTTCAGATTTTTTTAAATAAGATCTCAACATATCTTAAATTATTATATAATTAAGTTTTGTGAAGGGGAATTTATATGCAGCACAAATGGCAAAAAAATCCTCTATAAATTCCTGCCTAGAATCACAGGACCTCATTGCACTTGTTGTTCTGGTTTGACAAAGTTTATTATCCTCCTTCTCTTTGGTTTTCAGATGCTTTTGACATCTGATGTGTTCCGTGGATTTATCTGTGTATCTCTGCGAGTCCAATCAATCGTATGTTGACAGGCTATGCAACAGAACTGTCCGTCTGGCTCATAATTTAAATTAGTGAACGGTTCAGGCCTAAAATTTGGAGACAAGGACGAATTTGTACTTTTTTACAGTTTCTTCACTGGTATTTCTTTTGTCTGCTTGCTATAGATTACACAAAAATGAACGCAAAAAAGTGATTTGCGCACTTTTCTGTGATTTGCCACATGAGTTGTAGATACAGGATTTAAGGACACATTAGTAGCTGTCGGTAGGGCTGTAAAAGTCTTAGTCTCAGCAATATTTTTACAAATTTTCTCTTAATATATTACAAGAACGCGTGCTCAATATGAGTGTATAGGTAATGGTGCCGAACCCACAAAAAATCTAAATTTTCAAAAAATTATGTAGAGTGAGTGCTGTCTTGTTTGAAAATTTTTACACGTTTTCTTTTCAGAGAAACTGCTAAAATCATGCCTGTCTCTTGTAAAAAAAACTTTTCATAGGAAACTTTTCCTTTTGCCTGGAATTTATACCCCTCTCCCCCAAGAACTTAATAAAAAAAATTTAAGCATTTTTTGCAAATTATTCATAATTTATATGTGGTTTTCTTTATTAATAGTACAACCATGTTCAAAAAACATACTGACTGCACTTGTAAAGGAAAATAAGATGGGAAAGCTGGCTGTGTTCAGCTTTTTCTCGCAGGGTCACCCATCGGTGCAAATGAAATTATGGAGAAGGGTCCCAGTGGGCCCCTGTGCTTATCGCTGACTGCTGCATGATGAGCCGGGCTACGCACCAACAAGGGTCACACATCAAACCCATTTTGCAGAAGTTCGGGCTTTTGTTTTTCGATTATAGTCTTGATAGACCAAATCAGCTTGTGTTGTTAGAACAGTTATTGCCTTTTGTCCAGAGCAGCACCTTAGGCTACTTGGGTAACACTTAAAACCTGAAGATTTTATTTACAAGAACGTTTGGGATGAATAAACGGTCAGGTTTGTTTCTGAAGTATGCTGATGTAATAGAAATTTACTTTTACACATAATACATCTAATACAACATGTTTAATTTGCTATTACAACGTGTTTAATTTGTGATTAATACCTAAACGGTAATGTAATGTGTTTATTAGTAATAGTGTGTCTTCAGGACAATATGATCATAAAATTCATGCTACCATTCTGACCTCATTCAGAAGAAGCGTTTTCTTTTCTATCCACTATGAATGTTCCTGCCTTTCATGCACAATGATATTAAATCCCCATTATGTCAGTCTCATTGCCGTTTAATGCACTTTTATGAAGGTTTTACGTTTCCATTTGCCTCATTACTGGCGACCACTGCGACAGGCAAAGCTATTGCAACGATGATGGCTTCATTGTCACCTGGTACAGACTCATGGTTGGTGGACATGAGCAGGCTGATTCGGACCAGTTTACCAAACGCTTTATAATAAGCATAAATTGCATTAACGCAATGCATTGTTGTTTTCAGATCACCAGTTTATGCATGTTAATTGAACACAATGTCACGAATATCATTGCTACACGTTGTCTTTATTCTTAATAACAATATTTTCATAATAGATTAATACTATTAGTGTTGTGCTGCTTTTGTGTGGCAGCATTACAGGTCTTTCCTTCTTTCCAAGCAGATGCCATTTTCAGCAACTGTCTGTTTCTAGAAATGGTCCTTAACCGAACTTCTAACCACTTTTAAGGTTGAATAAAGCGTGTAATGTAACACATCTCCAGTTATCTGATTCAGTGTCCTTCATGCCGTTTGTAAATGGAAGCTGAGATGCTTCCTAAAGCTGCTTAGGACTGAGGTTTTCAAGTTCAGTGGATGTGAAAAACGGATCACAAACGTACATTACCTTTTTGTGTCAATGTCCTTGCAGAGGGAAGTGTTTTGTGCAGAACTATAGGCACCTCAGTTGTACCTGCACAAAATTTAGTTTTTAATAGGTTTTCACATGGGTTTGTTACTTTTTCTTGATAGCTTGTGTTTTGTATTCACCCTGCTGTTAAAATTATCTTGTCAAACATGTTGTATTTACAAGCTCTCTGTTGCCACAATCTCGTTATGAAATGACGAAAAACTTGGTATTCTTGGAAGTGTTCCCTGCAGAGAATTACAGTAAAGGATTCTATTATGTCACACTTCTTACATATTGTGACGTACATTATTACTTTATATAGTTATTTTCTAAAATGGTTGAATAATGCTTCCCAGACCTAGTCTGCAGAGACCTTTCAAAAAGAGGGAAATGTTCTTTCTGTAAGTAAAATACTGTATCATTGGTATTCCAGTATCTTAACTGCTTATTCCTGGTGAGGGTCGCGGGGAAGCCTGGAGCCCATCCCAGAGCACATAGGGTGCAGGGCAGGGGACACCCAGGGCGGGGCGCCAACCCACCACAGAGCGCACACACACACACACACACACACACACACACACAACGGGCAATTTGGACACACCTCATTGGTATTCTCCATGTTTAATTATTTAGCACAGTGAAGTCAAAATAAAAAAATGGAGTTACAATGCAGTACTGCACACATCTTTAAAAGAGTGGACTCATTTTGTCATAATATAATCTAACTGTTTCCTTGATTATACAGGTTAGTATCTGGTAGATTCAATTTTCTATGCATTTAGCAGCAGGCCCCGAGCAGAGGTATAGTGATGTGTACACACAGGTATATGGTGTACACCTAACAATAACAGATGGACTAACTGTACACCCACCTATTAATAGTCAAAAAAACATCAGTCAAAGGTATGTATATGCTTGAAGATTTCTTGAGAAGCACCAAATAACTACAATTGTTTTGCAAAAGATGAAAATAAACATAAAAAGAATGAAAATTTCTAAGTCTTGTTTTGGCCACCGTTTGGTCATGTATGCATGAAGTAAGAGTATACAGGTGAAAGTGTGCCTTCGAAGGGAGAAAAGGAACAGTATATCCACCTACTAAGATTCTACTACATCACTGACCCAGGGCAAAGACCCTTCTGAGTACTTTCCAGCACCTTCTGGAAACCTTGCAGTTGTAGACATTATGTGTCTCTATCTGTACCACTGTGCTGCATGTTATTCCTGTTAAAGACTGAATAATTGATGGAAGTTAGTGTGCACAGCAATATAATATTTGAGGGTCGAGAATATTTATGGATGTATTTTGTAGTGTAATATAAAATTTTTCTATCACATAATGATAGAAAAGTGTGTTTTACATAAGTTTTATTACAAAATATTTGTACCTGTTAAATATTTAGTCTTGATGTCTGTAAACACTGGAAAGGAGCATGGCTGAGAAATATAGCCATGTATTTTCATAGAACATTTGATAGTTTTGTGTTTTTTCTTTTTTTGGATTGTGTCATATATAGAGGTTGGAGCCGTTGTGACTATGCACACCACCATCTCGCAGCCTTTACCTGTAATTTTGTTGTTTTTTAACAATGACAATAAACCTCTACACTACTGTATTCTACATGCATATTAAGTTTTAAAAAAAGGTTAATTATCACTAAATGTGTTAACACAAGCCTGCTACAGAGTTGGAGGTTGTCACATAATACTGAATGCCACAGAAAGCAGACAGTGAGAGTGTATTACATGTCAGTCCCAGTGGTACACATGACAGGAAGAAATCTCACAAAAACGTGTGCAACAGAGTGACTAATGAAATGTAATGATTTGCTCTGATCAGATGATTTTAATGATGTGAAACATCTTTCGACTAACTGAAAGGAAAAACATCAATCATGTATTAAACAGTATGTTACTCTAATGCGTAGTTTAATTAAATATACTATAGGAAATGATGAAAGACATGACAAATTAATGTGATTAACCAACTGAATAATATTAGGTACAGTGATTAATGCGCAGTATGTTCACTTTAAATTTCTAGTTCAGATGTTGACAGGAAGACGTGTGGACTAACCTACAGATAGATTTGTGATCCGCCTTCATCAAGAATTATTGTCAAAAACCTTATTGTGATTTGTAAGCTTTGAATTATAATACTGAATGATACTCTGACATGACCGAGTGTATACTTGATGTTTCTACCTAAGAAATGCAGTAAAATAACTACTTTTTTCTGGAGAAAACCATGGTAACGACATTTCACGGAGATGAATCAGCAAAG
Organism: Chitala chitala; assembly: GCA_025773905.1. Classification (NCBI taxonomy): domain Eukaryota; kingdom Metazoa; phylum Chordata; class Actinopteri; order Osteoglossiformes; family Notopteridae; genus Chitala; species Chitala chitala. The sequence continues at coordinate 15,036 of JABJVR010033539.1, forward strand.
CGCTAATTTCAGTAGTAAACACAATATAATGATAGTAAACGACTATGAACTCAGTAATATTCAGTTGAACCAGATACTCAGAGTCATGTAGTTATGAGCAGGAATTAAAAGGCAAACAACTCAGCCATGGGTAGTGTTGGCTTCCACAGTACAATGTGGTATTACGGAATATTTTCCTGTTCTTTCTGGCGGGGGGCGTTTTACCTTGACATCCTTTTCTGAAAGATTAATAGGCTGCACTTTGGAAAAGAGACCTCCTTAGCTTTGCTCCAGCTACACATTCAGGTAGCGTGTCTCACAGATGTGGACCTGCCAGGTTAACGCGAGGTCTTCACTTCTCAGACGCTCTGTGATTTGGTTCTGCAAGTCCTCCTTGCCTGATGTGACCTGTGTGCTTAATCACACATGTTCAATGATTCAGGTGGCATGTTTTGCTTTTTGGTAAACATATTTATTTTAACATTACCATATAAAGTAACAATATAACTGGAAAATAGAAAAAAAACAGCTTTTGAAGCTATAAAAAATTAAGAATATTTAGTATGACATACTGTTTACTTGTGGCTGAATGAAACCACATCGATATTAATATGAAGCTGTAATATGTGTTTGTATGTGCTGTAAGTACTGTAAATATTTAATATCTAAAACATTAGTGTGACACATTTTACTTAATTGCGTGTGAAATATTATGATCGTTGTTTATGGATGCTGATTTTGTAAAAGCGCTGGTGGTTGTTAGTAAACTGCAATTTTCCACAAGTTCTCTCTTGGTCTTATTGACATCTGGTATGATGTTGTACTTCAGTGTTCATGCTTCCTGTCTGAAAATCTGTATCAGTTCACAGCTGCTCCTATAGACCCTCCAGATGGAAGTTTCACGGCCAGATTGTTCTCTGATTCAGTCTGCCAAACTGATAATTCTCTTTATATACACCACTGGTCTCATGTAGACTACAGGAGAAATGGTTAGTTTTACTCACAGACTGCAGGATACATGGTAGTCATTGACTGTAAACAATATGGTGGGTATAGATAAGCAGTGCTAATAGACATTGGTATAGGTGAACACAGACAGGTATATGTGAGCAATATGGAAGACAATACACCATAGTGTTTTCAGTCATGTGACTTGTGCGTGAGTGCAGACATTTTTTAGGACCTGCCGAACACATAATAAAGCAAACCATACTGGGAAAATATCCAACTTTAAAGAAAATCTAACGGTGTCCAGCAGAGAAATTGGTAATTCAGAATGTCAGTCATCTTCTAAACTGCTTCATCCTTTTAAGATAAGATAAGATAATTCTTTATTGTCATTGTACATTTCTGTACAACGAAATTCTCTTTGATGGCATTCTTTTACACAGCAGCATATGTAATCCAATAAGTAGCAGCAAAAAAAGTTAATTAAAAGGACAATAAATGCATGAAAAAGTAAAGGATGGAATGTCCATTAAATGTAAAGTGGCAAGTGAAAGGTGCATTACATGTAAAGTGCAGTGTAAGGTGCAAGTCCAGCTCAGGTATCCAGCAGAGAGTTCACAGCTCTGGGGAAGAAGTTTTTTCCAGTATTTCTGTCTGTGCCCTCATGACTCTGAGCCTGCCAGAGGGAAGGGTGTCAAAATGACATTGTCCAGGATGTGTGCTATCAGATCTGATGTTTGTAGCTCTGTTTCTTAGCCTGGCAGACTGAATATGTTCCAGGGGTGGAAGAGGGGCACTGATGATCATTTGAGCAGTCTTGGTGATTTGCTGCAGGTCTTTCCTCTCCTCCGAGGTGCAGCTGGAGACCCACACCATGCATCCATAGCTCAGGACACTTTCTATGCTGTACTGGTAGAAGTTGGTGAGGAGTTTCTGTTGGAGTCCTGTTTTTCGGAGTGTCCACTACATCAGTTTTGGAGTGCAAGAAAAAAAGTCTCTGTTGGGCTTTTTTCACCAGCTCCCTGGTGTTTACTCCCCACATCAGATCCTCTGAGCGATGAACACCAAGGTATTTGAAGCTCCCCACCTGTTCCACCACTTCTCCACTGATCACCAGACTGGCGTGCGTTGTGTCCTTGTGTTTCCTGAAGTCAATGACAAGCTTCATTGTCTTGCAGAGCAAGTCATTGTTCTGACACTATGATGCAAGGGCCTGGACCTCCTCTCTGTAGGCTGCCTCATCACTGTTGGTTATTGTCCCCACCAAGGCTGTGTCACCTCCAAACTTGTATATATAATTTGTGTTATGAATGGGAGAGCAGTCATATGTGAAGAGTGAGTAAAAGAGAGGACTGAGAACACAGCCTTGGGGGGTGCCAGTGTTGAGGATGGTGCTACAGGAGATGAGTTCTCCCAGTCTCACGTGCTGTGGTCTGTTGGACAGGAAATCCTTAATCCAACTACAGAGGTGGTAGTCCAGGCTCAGTGACAGCGGCTTGTTGACCGTCTTGCCTGGGTTGATGGTGTTGAACGCAGAGCTGAAGTCAACAAACAGCATCCTCATGTAGGCGTTGGGGTTCTCCAGGTGTGTGAGGGCAGTGTGGAGCAGGAGTAAGATGGCGTCCTTGGTGCATCTGTTGGCTTTATAGGCAAACTGGTACCAGTCCAGATCGGCAGGGATGGAGGCCTTGATATGTTTTAAGGGTCACAGGAAGCCTGGAGCCCATCCCAGGGCACATAGGGCACAGGGCAGGGTGCCAACCCACCGCAGGGCACACATGCACTACAGGCAAGTTGGAGACACCAATCAAATTAACCAGCATGTCTTTGAACTGTGGGAGGAAACCAGAGAAAGCCCAAGAAGCACAGGGAGAACATGCAAACTCCACACACACAGACCAAAGGTAGAAATGAAATCCCAGGCCTGGAGGTGCGAAGCGACAGTGCTAACCACCATGCCACAATGCTACCCATAAATTAGAATGCAAATTTAGAATTTGATCTGTACATGGCTGAAGTGGCCATTCTCAGGTCCACTGATACGTGTGCTGCTCCAGATGTTTTATTTATATACCTGAAGGCAACTTCTCATTTAAGAGCTGGATAAATACCTCTGTTAAGACAGTCAACATTTTAAATGAGATAACACAACAAAATTTAAATTGTCTTAATACTGTATATTAATGTAATATGTACACATGACAAGGTATTTTTTTCCCATTACACTTCATAGCACACTTGTAAGGACATGTAGATGTGAGCAGTACTCCTATATTTATATTATATGTCTAAACTGACAGAGTAGTACATGATGCCCACTCAGTTAACAACTTCAATATTTAGTAAAAATAAATTCTCTCCCTGTTTAGAGACTACTTCAGTTACCAGCCATTGACAGATAAAACTGAAATTAAAAAATTCTTTTCCAACCAGTGGGCACATTTAAGGGCAAGTTTCATAAAAACTAGAATGATCTTTGAAATACAATATACAAAATATTGTTAATAATGAAATATCCATTTCATGAGCGATAATCATAAAAGAAATTGAGTTTCACACAGTGACCATTTCACTTACACACCTAATCTTAGGAACTGAGTTCGTCGCTAAACAAAAAGGGAGTAAGAGCTTTGTTTCACAACCTATGTGATCTAAAATGTCCACTACATAAACAGATGTGTTTGGAGTCCAGTTTCCCCTTGTAATGGCAGCAAGTCAAAAGTCCCGACAATCTTTATTCACAGTCTGATAAAAAAAAGTCCTTCATTCTGCCTTTGTTTGTTGGAACAGCTAACAGCACAGCACAAGTGTGGCATTCTACGTAATTGTCCTGGTACTGAAAAGGGCATAAAACAACAGCTGAAGATTGCTTTCCAATCATTAAACACCATGAGACCTTTACTGCAAGTTCCCCAATATGGCGTCTGCTCTGCCCCCCTAGCAGTATGATGTCATGTGAAAACTCTCTAGAGGAGACATCACACCTATTAGGTGAATAATATTGACATTAGGCAAAAAGCAAGTGATGTGCTGCCTATTAGGAGCGTAGCACTGTCAGACAGCAGACTATAAGGATGGTTTTAGGTGTAAGGAATAAGTAACCACAAACAGAACGTCACAGTTACCTGTCGCAATGCCCAGATGAACATGCATTGGACTGACAGCAGTTATTTCATATACAGTATTAGTAGAACTGCTGGTTACCACAGGCAGACTTGGATTACTGACAAATATTTGGTGTAATCTAAAACTCACACTGCCTATTTACAGAAATACACCATTTACCATTTAAGCAACTGTTCTTACTTCTGGCACTGATAGATAGATGTCAGATAAAATAATACAATGTGTAAAAAATCAGCAACCTAGGTATGATGGTGCTTAAAGTAATGGCTGACATTAAATTGCCCCAGCTCTACATATATAAGGACACTCCAGTAGGCAGATTGCTGCATTTTATGCCCCAGTCACTACTTTCTTTGATAAACTACAAATTGCAGTAATAGAATCGATTCCCTTCTCTGTAGATAGCTGCCCTGGGGGGCACACCTCAGTTCTTGACGCAGTGTTGACTTCGTTCCATCTTCAGTGAGTTGAGACAGGCCCCCTCTTAATTACAACAAGTAAATCAAGTGGATTTCCAGGAGCCTCTATCTGACGTTGACGTAAACGTAGAGACAGGAGTGGGTTAGATGGCTTTGGCACCAAGCAAATGCTACACTGGTTTTGTAACAGTCATTTTGTGGACTAATTACGTAACAGTTTCATCATTACAAATTTCATATCATTTAAGTGAGACTGTATAAATACTTTGTAGACACACAAAATGCTAAAGTCAAGGTGGTATGGTGGCTCAGTGAGAATCGTGTTTAGTTGGGGATCCAGCTTTGCGGTGACTATCACTGACTCCAGCACCTCTGGGGATGTGTGTTTACTGTTTAGTTTCAGTCCTGGCTGTATTTGTAGGAGTTTGCATGGCTTGCTTTGCCTGTGTTCCCTTTCCCTGGGTTCCTCTTCCGTTTGCTCCTTCAGCTGAGGAACATGCGACTCAAAGGATTTGTGTCTCTGCAGTCTGCCTCTAGTGTTTTAAGTATGACTCAAAGTGTGTGTGTGTGTGTGTGTGTGTGTGCAGTTGTGTGCCATGTAACACATGTAAGGCATCAACAACACCATCCCTTCCCACCTGATTTTGCAATCACCAGCTAACCTAGTATCACCTGTCACCAATACTTACATCCAGTTTGCCAGTTAGGTAAAACAAACCTTTGTTAAGTTTGTACACTCGTTCCCAGTCTCCATTCCTTCCTGAGTCCATCCGGTTTCTTTGGTTTTCTTCCCCGTTATCTTTGTCCTGGATCGACTCCGCTGGCTTTCCGACCCCTTGACTGGGTTTCTGACTGTGATTACTGGATTATGTTTTGTACATTGATGAATGAAAGGATTGCAATGTAATAGAATTCTGTCCTGCATGTCATTGGTAAGCAACTATATGTGAGTAGGATAATCATGCTATTCAGGGCATATATTTTCCTTATCATAGACCTTATAAAAAATAACTTCTGTGGTGCATCTTTTTATTTTGCCCTGCTTTTAAAGCAGTAAACGATCAGCTTTTGCCTTAGGAGCTCTTGGAAAAGTTAGAGCTGTGGCACTAGTCTGATGACATGAAATATTTGTTGCAGGTTTTTACTCTGTGAGGTAAACAGCTGCTTTTGAAGAGAGATGAATGTTTGATACAAAGACATGTTGGTGATTCTGCTGTCAGTGACGCCACAGCAAAGGAGTTGGTACATGCATCTGTGTATGTTAAATGTGTCTTTTTGTATAGATATGCACATCCAATGTAATATAATAATAATAATAATACATTTTATTTATAGGTGCCTTTCAGTCACTCACGGTCACCGTAACAAAAAGGGAAAACAATAAGTAACAGTGACAACGATCAGCAATTAATAAATAAATGTAGTGTAAAATAAAACAGTCATCACTAGTGGTTATCATTAGTAAGATGATATGTAAGATTTGATTTGATTGCAGCCTAAAATCAAGTTGGATAAGCACTTCTGAAAAGGTAGGCCTTGAGATGTGATTTGAATGTGGCTAGACAATCTGCGCTATGGGAAGGAATTCCAGGGAGAAAGAACTCCAAAATATCTACACAGCTAATTTATTATACAGTGTATTAAATGTATAAAATGCTCAAGTACAGGAGAATTATTCGAGAGACAGCACGTCACCCCCTTTTTCTGTAAATTTTCAGTAATGGGATGAATGGGACTGTTTCATTTGCACAGAGCTTTTATGCACAGACTTTAACGTGTCTGGTCTTTGAGACCTAATTTTAGTCACGGTTGCATCTCAGTGATGAAAAAGGTTACATGTAAACCACTGCATTCTCTTGTATACTTGTTAAATTGGTGCTTGGGTCTGATAAAAACAACGTATTCTTCTCAGCCCATGCAGTTGCCAATGTGCTCCACTGCACGTGCCCATTGTTACAGCAGTGATAGAACTAGCAAGAGTAACACCAGCGAAGACATATGGGCTGATTAGATATACATTGACACAAACAGGGAGGTGTAGAGATCCTTTGTCTAGGAATTTTGAACTATTGATTATTTGTATGGTTTGGTGCGACTTGCTATTTGTGTGGGGGACTGTGATTTGAGTCTTACAGGTGTCTTCCTTAGTGAGTTGCTGTGCAATAATGAATACATAATTTCTGCATAAATTGTATGTTTATAGAGACTTGTGCTGGCTTTAAGCATGACCAGAAAGGCATGAAGTTTCCCTGGACCATAATGCACTGAGCACTGGCATTCCATTACACGGAGTTAAAACTGGTGTGCTGGCTAGCATAAGCAATCTGCTCAGAGTTTGACTGCTTTAGGGCACTTTTCCATGACACCAGGTTTTTTTTTTTTCTAACCAGTCAGAAAGATCTCTCCAGAGTGAATTCACTTCTGGGCATTCATCCCTCATCATTCCGGCATACATTTTAAACAAGGACATTTTTATTTACAATAATAAATTAAAACACAATAATGAGTAAAATACAATAAAAAATATAAATAATACAACATGACAGAAGGATTAGAAACCAACAAGTAGAACAATATAATACAATAAAATAGACATTTTTACAAATAAATAATAGACGGCACCAGGTATGGAATGTTTGGCAGTGCAGAACAGTACCAAAGTCAATGGTAATTTAATTCATTCATTCATTAATCTTCTATACCGCTTTATCCTGTTAAGGGTCGCAGGAAGCCTGGAGCCCATCCCAGGAGACATAGGGAGCAGGGCAGGGGACACCCAGGCCGGGGCGCCAACCCACCGCACGGCTCAATGGCAATTCTTGTGTTTGTTTTCCACTGGTGTGAAAAACTGGTACTGGAGCAGAATGACATAATCTGTGACCACCCCTGAGTGACATTTACACTAAAAGCACATGCTCTGCCTTTTATAATTAAAGCTTCTAACTTGGCAGACAGTGAGAATCAACATCATGCAAAAAGTGCAGAGAGAAAATGCAGCTATGTAACTATGCTTTATCAAGATGGTGGTTGTATTTTGTGTTTGTGAGACATGTTACTTGGTATATGATGTGGTGGAAATGCGCCTTCAGATGGCATAGGGTGTCATTAACTTCTCAGTGTTACAGCTGCAACGATCCAACAGTATTTAATTATTGTCAAGGTCACCATCAAGAGATTAGAGCGCAATGACAGTGTCTATATGCACAGCATGTGGCTGTTTGACTAAGGAAGTCTTTAATGTTGGTCTTTTAACAATCGATAGTCAGCAAATTTGTGTTCTTTTGAAAGGCTAAGTTAAGAGATGGGAAAAATCCCAAACAAATAGTTTTATGCGCAAGCATTTATTGGCATAAAAAATAAAAATATAATAATGAAGCAATAACACATTTACACAAACGGCTACACAAATGTGCAGAGAATTCTTTGCTGAAGTCTGGTCATGATATGCTAATTGAAGCTTTGACACTCACAAAATGTCAGTCTAATGTCAGACATGATTTCTTTATACAGCAGCCTTAAAGAGCCTTGAACAAAAATGGCATTTCTGCACTTATCAACAAAGACGACAGGGTTTAAATAAATGGGCCAATACTTATGACAATTTTCTAATTAAGACACACAGAGAACATGTTAAATGTTTTTTTTGTTTGACACCAACAAACACTCTATTTTCTGAAAATTTGGGTTAGCATAAACAGTCAACAAGGAAAAGCAAATATACTGGCATTTTGAAAAGAAAAGAGCCATTACATGTAGTCAATTTACCATTAAACCACTGTAACATTTCCCACAAAAATAAGAGTGTTTTAGCTTTACAGACAATTAAAGAACACTTTTCTGACTAACATGAAATAATTTCAGAGTACAGTTAAGGGTTTTGGAATTCTCAGACTAATGCACACATACATAAAGATCTCCAGAAATGAAGCGCTTATATTTCAGGCAAAACTACAGCCTCCATCTCACCCCAGCACAACACACCCCCTCAGTTATACTTTCAGCATAATGTTTATCAAAAAATTACTTTGTGGAGGAAAAAAATGCAGCCACATTGTGAATGGAAACCATAAAAAAACAGACGGGACACCATTATAAGTTGGCATCAGTGGAGTTTGATATAATCAGTAAGGCAATAGGAACATTGCCAAACAGACCAGCAAATTTCTTATTCAGCAGATGAGTCAGTATACTCTGAGTGAATGCATATAGCTATCAGGACATATGATCTGTAAGTGGATTCTTACTTCAGATCATGTTCCAATAGCTACCATCTCTTTTCATTGAAATCTATAATGTATAAACAGTGCAACCTCGGTTCACAAACTTAATTGGTTCCTGAAAGCAGTTCATAATCCGAAAAATTTGTGAACCGAAACAATTTTTCCCACAAGAATCAATGTAAAATGGATTAATCTGTTCCTAGACCCCAGGAAAATCATTAAATCTAACACAAAAAATTATAAAAACAATACTAAATAGATAAAATATAGACAAATATTATTCATATAAATTTAATTTTATGTTACCTTACCTGTACAGAGAAGAGTCACCTTGCTTTTTCACATATAATAGCCTTAGAAACCAGCTAACATTTTGTTGTTCATCCAAATGAGCAGCAATTTCTCCACTTCAAGCATCTGTGATCTTTGCTTATTAATAACGTTCACCCCTCTTGCTACATTGGCTAACTTGATCTTCTCTTTGCTTTTTAGAATAGTAGAGATCGTTGATTTTGCTAGACCAAACTGATAAGCCAGATCAATGGTATTAAGACCATTTTCAGGTTTAGCAATGATTTCTTTCTTCATCTCTACCGCAATTCAGGTCATTTTTCTTTTTCCTTTGTCATCACTATCCTTCTTCGGTCCCATGGTGTCTTATTTCATAGTTTATAAATAATAATTTAATGAAGTAGAACACAAAACACAATGAAATTCAAAAGAACACAAGCCGAATTCGAACGGAGATGTGCACTGTGACAGCTAAACAGCAGCTGACGCGCACGACCGTCGTTGGCAGCTTATGTAGTTCGTGAACCGAGACGCAGTACGACAACTGGGGCATTTTTTGGGCGGAAATATAGTCCATGAACCGAAAAGTTCATAAAGAGAGGCGTTCATAAACTGAGGTACCACTCAGAAATCTAGAAAAATGCAAGACCTTTCATAAAGGACAAGGTAACCCCACAGAAATTCAAATGCTGTTGGAGTCATCACCATTGGGTTCATAACCTCCTGACTGTGTGCAATGAGACCAGGAACATAATTAAAAATCGTAAAATTGAAACAAGTCAGGAAGGGTTCAAAAAGCCTAAAATATACCTTGAAATAAGACTGGTATTAAAACAAAACAACAAGTGTTGCAGTCATGAGAGGTGTTCTGAGAAACTCAAGGATTGCATGCTTAATGAAGGCAAACTCCTTTTTTCTCTGCACTACACAACCATCCGCCCCCCCGCATAGAAATTTATTATTCCACATTTCTTATGGCATTTCACAACTGGCACACTCAGAACAGCTACACACTGTTGAATTTAAGAAGTGAGAAAGAATGGCAGGTTTCTCAAAGAAATCATTAAGAGTCATATGTACAGTTATGCATTCTATGTTGATATTAAGTAACTATTGGCAACAGGAAGATGCATTTTGTGAAAAAAAAAAAAATCTGCATATTATAAGGAATCATGGGATTTACAGTTAAAAAGAGGATCAAGGAACCTAAACTGGATGGATGTTCCACAAGAGAATGTGGTCTGTATGGAGCCATATTAAGAAACATAATAGCCATGGTGCACATTTCAAATCAAATCCTGTTTTCCATCTGTTTTAATTTTCAGGACAGCATCAATCAAATGAAAAGTAAAATGAGTCTGTAAGATGTACAGTTTTTCTGTTCATGACAGTGATTGTGCTTGGTTACTAATTTTGGGTCAGTTAGCCTGTAACCACTTAAATACAGCCTAAAGGCCTGCCAAAAGCACTACATGCCTAGTCTGGAGTCCATTGATTCTCTGAGATGCTGCCCTCTAGAGGATGGGAAGACTTTTGACTACACCATATGTGTGGTCCTCAGCACTTAAAGCATTATAAAAGACATCTGACATAAAAAACAAAGATTAAATGGTATAGAAATGTAATAAATTTGTATTATCCTTTGTCAGGCAGCCGGCAGCACACTGGCTCTGTGGGTAACAATGTTGTCTTCCGGGTTTTGAGTTTGAATCTAGTCCTCAGGAGTGTGAGCAGTACTTTTGTCTTTATACACTTGTGGGGAACACATGTATTTACTGCAAGTGCCCCCATCTCCACCAGCAGCCCAAAAACATGCAGGTCACATGAATACATGATTCTAAGTTGTCCCTACTGCATAAATGTGCATAAATTCCCAGCAGTCGATGGGTTCCCTGTTCAGGATCCCCCACGTGCACCGTGTTACTAGGAATAGTGTCCAGGTGCCCTTAACCAGGTCACTTTAAAAAAATAATTAAATAATTATTGGGAAATCAATACTAGTGTAGTTGTACCACTTTATATTTTTAATTTTTAATTGGATAACCCCATAGTTTTTTAGTCATAATAAGAAATTTAAAACGTTAAAATAAAAAATAAGTGATCAATTGACATTTGTAGAAAGTCACAGTCACTATAAAAGATGCAATTTTATTCAATAAATGACTGCAAGGACAGTAAAATATAATGTTCATGTAAATGTATTTAAGTAACTAATTTACAAATAAATGTCTTGAATAAATGAATGTCTTCTGGCTGACCAGTCATTTTGTCTGTGTCTGATGTCAGTATGCACAGACAGAAACCTGTTTCCATCCACAAAGACACCAACAGCAATAAAATCAGTGCAGAAAGATAAGGACCTTTAATGCTTCATTCATTTACTGTACAATCCATTTGATCACTTCCTATACAATCCCTCACTCTGCTGGAAATGGTTCAGTAATTGAAAAATGATGGACAAGGGTCACTGTCTTACAGCCCGTTCGTTATTGGGTCAGCTCAATATTTCTGACCAATAAAATTTTATTGTATATTTATGTTTTTTATGTTTGGAAATAAATCACAGTGTTAAAATGTGTACAATCCCTTTAAGGCCTTAAAAAAAGAACAAAGTAACTTGCTTTTTTGCATTACATTAACTTTTCTAGCACGTGACTTGTAAGGGAATAGTACACTCAAATCCTCAGCAGGTTCACTGCGAAGCAGGATGAAACATTTCTACAATGTTGTGAGTTTTATTTACCTTCACATAGCATGTTGTACTGCACAATCTTTTCAGGCATTGTCCTGGACAGTCTGGGTCTTCACACATGCCACTGACAGGATGTCACATCTGTGCACTCATTTAAAATTTTGACCAAGACCCAAGTTAGGCATACAAATACAGTACATAATCCCTGTAGTAGCACTTAGACAAAATGTTTTTGGTGTGGTGAGGATTATGACCAACACTCGATCTGTTTGGCAGGTGTTTTACCTCAGCTGCTGCATAACAGTTGATTGGCTGATTGATCAGTTTTGTTTTCACATTACACTGTGTTAAATTCACATCAAGACCATCTCTGTGTCATACAATTTCATTCCTTAAAATGTTCAGCTGGTAACAAATCATGACACAAGTCATGAAAAATATGAAAGTAACTAAAAGCTTATTTGAAGCTGGATAACTGTTAATGCCAAAACCCATAAATGACCAGTGATGTTTTGGACCACTTCCAAAATTAAACTCAGTATACAACATTACCAACATATAATTTAGTAAAATCGCCAACAAGTGTTTGTAAAAATATCCTTCTCCATGCAAACAGTAACCTTTCAGGGAGAAACAAGGAGCTGTTTATAAGATCAATGACTGTTTGGTGGCAATTCATGTGTAGAATATATCCCAAAAGCAGCACAGCACACAAAACAGGCAAACACATTGCCCAGACCATAGATAGGCTGCCAGTGTTCTCCACCTGATGAAAATTATTCAAGATGCATTTTTCTTTCCAGTATGCTTTTTGGTGATCGTCTGCAGCAATCACAAACTGAAGACTGCCAGAGGAAAACTCATGGAAATGATAGCATACTAAGGTCTGCTTTTCATTTCTGTTAACATTTCATTGCATACCAATACCACACATCTTCAAATAGTTGTTGAACATATGACGTGATACACAAAGAATTTAAAGCACATTTCATTATTATGAAGAAAAACAAATGACAGCAGAATATTATCTGCTTCTCAATTCAATGGCCAAGCATGGAAAATGAATGAGACCCTTAGTCTAAATGGTTTGGACCTGAAAAAGAGATCAATGGCTTCTAAAGAAATTTGTTCACAAAGCAAATGGTTTGAAACAGCGTGGAACTGGTCAATAAATGCTTCTTCTGCTCTGCGTACTTGAAGCTTTGGCTCTGAGATTTTAAAAAGCACATTGAAGTGAGTGATGAAGACAGTAGATCCCATAGCAAAGGGCGACATGACTATTGTGCTATCGTGGGAGTCACAGTAAATGTCACAGCATATTCGAACAGACAGAGTACCGTGTGGTCAGAAGCCAGGGACCGCGGGGACAGGGTTACTAACGCCAGCCAGGTCAAAGTGCATCTCGGATGGTTGGGCAAAGCCTGTAGGGGCCAACCGTCATTGACAGCTGGTGAAACTCACTACGTTTTGGAACGGCAAGGGCGAACAGGGGATGGCCAGAGCCATTTCAAATTACAGGAACCAGAGGGTGAACTTAATTCGTGGCCTCTGGGAAGTCAGTGTGGAGGGGGGGATGTCACTTGGTGAGTCATAGCGCATTCCCTGCACACACTGGTGCATGAGTGTGTGAGACAATCATCTCTTGCATGCAACAGAAAAACAGCAGATGCTCAAGTCAGCTGGGTCTTAACCTACCAATCGTTACCAAAGGCACAACATTAGAGTCAGTCTATTTTATTGAAACATATCAGAGGTAACGTGATAGAAATATATGTACAGGGATGTTACTGAATAAGAGACTCTCCTTGGTTATTAAAACTGAGTTTGTAACACTCTGGTCATAGGTAAAAAAATCACACAAAAAGTTGAGGTTTTTTTTTGGCTGCAGACATATTCTGTTTGGAAGAAGATAAATGAGAATTTCCAATAACTCGAGAGCAGTATACGATAAAGGTACAAACGTCAACAAGTTTTGACTGACATAACTTGTCTGTGCCCTTACACTAAACCGTCAACTGTTCAGTAAGTGATTATAAGTTACAGCACTTGATATTAGAATATACTTGTTTTGCAAAAACCCTTTCAGGGTCTTTTTTTATTTTTAAGACTTACAGAAATAAACCCTTGTCATTCCCATCACGCCCAACGGTTGTCAAGATCTTTGCTTTTGCAGTTGAAATGATGTAAACTTGTACTGGTCACAATAAATAATTCTGCTTTAATTTGGTTTCACTGTTGAGAAAATTTGCCAAAAAACGAGTGCTCAGAGCTCCTGAGCCCAGGGCAACGTCAAGTGTAGATGAACTTTCAAACTGGTACGGTATTTATTGATTTCATCCCCCCAGCTCCAAATTAATAAAATGAACTGAATTTATAACTCCACAGAGGATGAACAATCAACAAAGGAGTTACTTTGTTATAGACTCCGTAATGTAGCTGTTCACCTTAAACCCTGAGTCTGCATAGCACATTGGCGGTAAAAAAAATACAGTACATTTCATTATTTATGCCGCTCTCAGATTTCCCATTAAGTTTGTTGGTACAAACAGAATTATCACAATTTAGAGGTCTTCGCAAACACAAAATTTGAAGTGTGACAGTTGGAATTACACCACTAAACTGGATGAAGTGGCAGAGGTGTGTGTGTGTGTGTGTGTGTGTGTGTGCATTTTTAAGTACGTAGTTCAACTTATATACTAATTTGTTCTAGTTGGCACAATGATTTTGCCATAAATTTCACAATTTTTAAATAAAAAGTAATAGTGTCACAAATAGCAAAGTGAGGTCCAATTGCAGTAAGGGAGGGTTTATTACAAGGCAACAAGGGTAAAGCACAACTAACAGGCATCAATTGAATACAAGCAGTGGGAACTCAATACACAGTTACACATAATCACCAGCAAGGGACTAACAGAAGCAAAGAGATTAAATAGGCAAAAGGAAATAGAATACAAGTGGAAATCACTAACAACATTACCACAATAACTCAGAAACACAGGGAAAGGCGACACCTAGAGGACACAGGGTGGTATGACAGGCCCAGGCATGACATAAAGAAACATTTAAGCATGCACATGCACACTGAGTGGTTCATAAAACTGTGGGGCTCTTTTAAGATTAATATGTATTTACTGTACTCTTCTGCTTGTGCCCTCTCGTTCTTGCTACTGCTGACCTGACTGCTGACCTGACAGTTACCACTGAGTCAGTGCCTGGAGCCAGGTGGATTTTAAAGTGGCTGGAAAGGCTGATGGGATGGGCCAGGATGTCATTCAAGCCAACGAAATCAGCTGTGGTGGCATGGTGGTTAGCACTGTCGCTGTGCACCTCCGGACCTGGGATTCAATTCCCACCTTGGCTCTTTGTGTGTGGAGTTTGCATGTTCTCCCTGTGCTTGGTGGGTTTTCTCTGGGTGCTCTTGTTTCCTCCCACAGTCCAAAGACATGTGGGTTAGGTTGATTGGTGTGTATGTGTGTGCCCTGTGGTGGGTTGGCGCCCTGCCCTGGGTGTCTCCTGCCCTGTGCCCTATGTGCTCTGGGATGGGCTCCAGGCTTCCCCGCAACCCTCACCAGGAATAAGCAGTTAAGATAATGGATGGAAATCAGCTGCTACCTGAGGAGATGGTTGGGATTGCCGTAGAGTTTGAGCAACATTGCCCTTTATAGAAACACCTGCAGACTGACACTTCTCTTTAAGTCTATTGAGGAGGAATTTAAAATCTTGCGTGTAAGGGAGGTGCTGCAACTCCGTGAGTGGAGCCAAAAGTCTCTGGGGCAGAGATAGTGGTTAAGACCAGGAAGAAGTGGAGAGCTGAGGCTGCGGTGGAACAGGCTGAGTCACGGCTACACTATGGCGTCCTGGTGGGAACAGTGGCCAGAGGAAGAGCTGGGCTAGGAACCTTAGTTACTCCTCGTTTTGACAAGGTGCAGGGCAAGGAGCAAAGGCAACTAATCCAGGATGAGGTGAGAACAGCTGAGGAGGAGGAAAGGGCCTGCAGAGCAGTGGGAATGAGACAGCAAGGTCCCTGGACTAGATGGACAAGCCACGGAGAGTAAGATCATGTGGACTGACCATTGGTGGGCAGAGCCACAGTGTATCAAGGTCTTAGACCAAGCTGTCTATGATCTCCTTCCTAGTCCATCTAACTTGCACAACTGGGCTCCAGCATGCCCCCTGTGCCAGAAGAAGGGGACCCTCGAGCATATCTTGATATATTGCTGGCCAAAAGCTCTGGGGGAAGGCCGGTATCGCTGGCGTCACAATCAGGTGCTCAAGACTATTGCAGAGAGCATCTGTAATAGTATCACCAGCTTCCAAAGGTCTAAACCCATGAAACAAACCATTAACTTCATCAAAGCTGGAGAGAAGCCAGTGAGGAAACCTAAAATATCACCAGGGCTTCTCAACACTGCACAGGACTGGCAATTGTCAGTGGATCTGGGCAGACAACTAAAGTTCCCACAGCAAGTAGCTAAGACCACTCTTAGGCCTAACATCATGTTGGCATCAGAGGCAACAAAGAACATGGTCATGCTGGAACTCACCGTGCCATGGGACGAGTGGATGGAGGAGGCCTTTGAACGCAAAAGGGAGAGATACAACAGCCTAGTCAGTGACTGCCACAGGCAAGGCTGGATGGCAAGGTGCTTACCTGTAGGGTGCAGAGGCTTTGCAGGGCTGTCTCTCTGCAGAGCTTACACTGCACTCACTATCACAGGTGAGAGGAGAAGGAGGGCCATCTCCAACAACATAGAGGCAGCAGAGAAAGCCTCTAGGTGGCTATGGATTAAGAGGGCGGATCTGTGGACGAGCGCTACTAGGGCACAAGCGGAGGCTTGATCAACCTCTGCTGGGTTGCCTGAGTGAGGGTCTGATGTTCGAAAGACCTGAAACACCCGATGACCTCAAGTAACATCACTGACAATGTGCCCTAGTCTATGCACCAGAAGGTGTTTCATGGTAATAATAATATACTGTTCTGCTTGTGTCTTCTCATTCACTTTTTGTTTTTCTTATCTTCAGCCAGAAGTTATCCCTTAAATTGAATCTTTTTTGAATCTTCTGTTTGAGCACTAACCGCAGGTGCATACACTGGTTGATTACCTAACTTTTTAAATTTACCTATATATATATAAAATTGTACAGTATCTCAGTAACATATGTACATGTACATGTATAGTAACATACATGTACAGTAACATACATACTGCATTTTTTGGACCTCATAGAGATGTAATGCATTGTTTTTTTATTTCTATAGACAGCATGTACATATTCAGTCTCCTAATGCTGCAGCAATGAAGACACAAAGCCCCGATTCTGTCTTACACTTATTAATGAATTAATAGACTACATCATGTGTGGAATTTTAATTGAATCACTTGTGACCAGGACTTTAGCTGTCATACAAAATTATTTTGTTGAATGCACAGCTGAACTTGCTATCAGGGGGTCTTTGTTTTTTTTTGTGTGTGTGTGTGTGTGTGTGTGTGTGTGTGTGTATGTGTGTGCACGCGCAAATGGAGGTATGAATGTATCTCCTACACATCATTCTTCTTATTACTATATACCTCAAGTTGCTTGCAGGCTTAAGCTGTTAAAATGTGCTTCTATTAAAATAGTTAAGGAGTCATAAATATAAGCAGTTTGTTGTGTCTCTGTTTCACCGCAGTGCTGCCTTTTCCTAGGGTGTGACATGCAGGCAGGTGCTCTACAAACTGCCATATATAACAGATGTGCAGCTAAATTGAAGCATGTGCCAGCACCTGCTGAAACAGATCCCAGGGAAGCTGACGGCAAGGGTGGCTCACTGTGGGCGAAGCACGTCAAACGGCATGTGAGCAAAGTGTCCAGGCAACAGAGAAATAGTGGCGCGCTAAGGGCCCTTCCTGCTTCTTTTCTGCTTCTGAAGGCAAACAAGGCACAGAGCGGAAAAGGAGAGGTGTCAATTTGTACATGTCTTTCTGCTGGAGAGTAAAACAGACACGTACATGCGATGTAATATGCACTTTTGTGCTCGTCACATATACTCAACCCCCCCCAAACAACTGAACACGGGTTATAAAATATAAAGCAATATTGGTTTATTTCTTCTGACCAATTCTAAATGGATTTTTGAGTAAATAGATTCAACCCAAGTATACACTGTTTATGATTTTTTTTTTATTATTATTAGACATAAGTGTATTTTCTCATGGAGAAATAAAACACTTTACAGTGCCTGAAAGGGCTCTGCTACTTACTAACCCATGAGCGGAAATTGCGGGCTTTAGAGGTTCTTATTATCAGCTCAGGTGCTGGCAGCTGAACTTAACAACCATTCTTAACATCTGTTCACGAGGGTTGTACATGTACATGCTTATGCTGTAAAATTGATTCACTTTATTGTTACAGCTGATACAGAGCTGCCTGCCTCCTGTTTGTGCAGTGGTCTCTACTGCAGCTTGGGTGAGCGGTTCTATAGTTTGTGTTGACAGGAGTGATGTGGAGGGCATCCCTGACCTCTACAGCTACATCTGTAACAACCTGGAGTGCCACCTACGCATCAGGCATGCTCATTACTACTTAAACATATAATGGACTGGCTACCATAAGTAATGTGTGTTTCCCCTCAAAGTTTAATTTAAACCAGCACCACTACTGTGAAGTGCTTTGAGGTGATTTTGCTATGAAGGGTGCTATATAAAAATAGGCTGAACTGAGTTCCTCATCATTTCTGCTGATGCAGTGTCCTGACTGCACAAGTTATAATCTGTTAAACCTACTCCATCATTCCTGTGCATGTGGTAAACACGGTCAAATACATGACCAGATGGTTTTCACACCTACTGAAGATGCTTATGAGTGCTCCAGCCGGAGGAAGGCCCATCACCCATATCTCCACTTTACCCTGCCACAACCACAATTCTACTACCAGGCAAGCATTAGAGGAATATGGGGCTATAAACCACCAGGTTAGGAGACAGCTTCTACCTCCTTAGAGTATAATGATGAGTAAAAATGGCAGAAAATGTGGGTTTAAACATAACCATAAATATTCCTGCATGAGCACTTCAAAAATCTTGCAGAATAATTCCCATTGTGGCACATATCAGAAAAGTCTTACGCTCTACTCAATGTTCTTTCATTTTAGCACCACTGTTGAAATCATTGTACAGCCTCAGTTTCTATTCATGTTCATAGTACTGCACCACATACACTCACTGGCCACTTTATTAGGTACACCTGTTCAATTGCTTGGTAACACAAATTGCTAATCAGCCAATCACAT
>JABJVR010033570.1:0-33967 GCA_025773905.1 Chitala chitala
TATGATAATCTTTGTATTAAAAAATATTATATATATATATATATATATATATATATATATATAGTCCCAGTTAAAAGTCTGGCGGTTCCGATCCCTACGCTAACCAGCTGTATGTATCACTGCATTCATACACTACGATGTTTTCTTCAAAAACCTTACCTCGAAAAAGTCGTGGTCCCTGTCAAATCTTATTCTTTGCGGTGTGAAACTGAACGGTGACAATACTTCTTCAGTCCCATCACCTCTGTCACTGTCACAATGCGTGCCCACCTGAACTGTGTCTGCTTTTGGGTGAACCGGCAGCACAGGAATTGCACGAATGCACGTTTCCTCTGAGCCGGCCACTGTTAAAAACCGTAGCAATTCAGACTGAAACATAGCGAGAGACACGCGGCCTAACGCTGACCATCCGACACAGGAACAAGTTTCCGTCTTCAGATAACCCTAACACCGTGACGTCATATCTCCCCCAGGTCCTATACTCCCATGGAAAAAAGGGAAAAAAGCTCTACATAAAGAAAGACAGCTTATAGGAATTATGTATATATATATATATATATATATATATATTTTTTTTTTTTTTTTTTTTTTTGAGAACTGAATAGCACGTTTTGTCATTGGTGAAGGACTTTACTGCAAGACTTCCTGATTTTAAGCAGGGGACAGAATTACATAAAACACAGTCAATGTTATCATATCAATGGAACTAATACAAGAACTAATTAACTTCTTATTTTATTATAAGCGTATTTTTATTAAATGTTTGTTCTTTTTTTCTGATCTTTTACATCTTTTTTACATGGACCATGTTCTTCGTCAGTCTGGTGTTAGTATAATAATTGTAATTTAACTGTCCGCAAGGTGGCACCAAATAGCCTGTTTTTAATATATATTATTGGTAATTTTATAGTGGTAATTGAACTTTATGCTGAACGTGCTATTTCATTGCAAAAGATTTAGGCATAAATGTCGATAGGCTGCTACACAATCTGTAGAAAAAGTATAAATCATTATATACTTACTGTGATTACCTCTCTTCTGAATACATCAACCGCCACATGTTGTCTTTAGGAACAAAACGCGTACCTCTACAAAAAGGGCCAGTGCGTATGTCTTTATACATGTGCTGTTCACAGCCATAGGCTACTGTAGTGTTTGTGTTGTATAAAGGTTAGCAACATGTGCATGTTGCAGGTGCAACTATCAACTACTAAAATGCA
Source organism: Chitala chitala (assembly GCA_025773905.1). Taxonomy (NCBI): domain Eukaryota; kingdom Metazoa; phylum Chordata; class Actinopteri; order Osteoglossiformes; family Notopteridae; genus Chitala; species Chitala chitala. Next base: position 1,221 of record JABJVR010033570.1, read on the forward strand.
AGTTTGACAACGTTGGCTGAGTCGTACTGAGAAATTGTTAGTTTCACATGGGCTTCGTTGAAAGTTTAACCTTATTTATACACCATCCAGTCAAAATTTGGTGATCACCTCTTTAGTAGGTGGTATGACCTCACGCTCCCTGCAGATATGAGTGACCCCCTTCCAATCACAAATGGTCCAGAGCCTCTCTTTAGAAGCAAAATTATGATGTAATTTGCAGTGTCTGTCTGCAAGCATAAGTATCCTCCATGGATGTCTACTCCAAACACCAGAGAGACCAGGCTTCATTGGACAATGGTCTGAGACACAGACCTAGGTATGTCTTCATTAAGCTCCTTGGTCAGTATTTGTACCTTGGGTCATCTGTTGGCCCACACAAGTTGGGATAGCCCACATGTGTCCACTGGCCCATTTACTGAAGATCTTTCTCATGTCCTTCCAATCTTGGAACACTAATTACTATGTACTAAATGAAGGGCCCACAGTATCCACAGTTTCTGTCATGCTCCCACCCTTCAGTCAATAGCCAATAGTCATACTTTTCAAATTTCATTAGGGCACATCTTTTCCACACTTTGACTCTTAATTGCTTTTGGTCAACATGCCCCTGTCCTTTTATCTTCAATTTTACCATTTGTACCCTTACAGGTCCATGATTTGATTTATTGGAGGTGCCAATAATTCTACTAGTTCTATTGCTGGTGGTCATATATGCATAGGGGCACACACACACACACACACACACACACACACACACACACACACAAATGTAACCACTGGTTAATCCATTATCAGATTACCAGGACATGACAGCTACTTGATCAGACTTTTCTACTATATTATTCTGAATATTTTATAAAAATCCTTTAACATAAAGCATAATATAGGAATTTAGAAAAATTTCTTAAGTTAATAAGGAAAACACACATCCATTTACACAAATTATTCACACAATTACTCATAATTGTGTTTTGGCACTGAGTTTTCTTGGGTATGTTTCTACCATCTTGGAATACTGAAATTAACTATTTTTTTTCTGTGAAACCATTTTCTTTTGTTAAATTGGATTAAGTGCTTCATTAAATGAAACAGAGCTCTTTTAGCAGTATCCTGGTTAGGATATCTCATGCCTTGCCCTGTCATGCCTCCTCAGGTCCTCTAGGTGTCACCCTTCCCTGTGTTTCGTGTCACTGAGTCATTGTAATTATATCATTAGTTCGTACTATGTGTGTCTCATTTTTCTGGCTTCTATTTAAGTTCCCCTCACGTGCTTATCCATTTCTGGTTATTGTAGTGTTGTAGACTTGTGGTTTGTTGATTGGAGATGGTCTGTTAGTACCTAACCTTGTTTATGCCTTGTAACCTCTTTGCACCTGAATAAATCTCCATCTTCTGCACTTGGACCTGGCCTCAGCCTTCCAGCTCATTACAGGATGTTACTATTTTAGCAGACACAGTCTTCAGATTTCACATTTTGTATGTTATTTTTTCGCTTTGGCTGGACCTCTTAAGGACATTCATTGTTTTTTTTCTGAGGTCACACAAGGACACCAAAGGGAAAGGTCTGAACACTTAAGCAAATGAGACATGGTTTTTAAATTATTTATTTATTTAAAATAATTTGAAAATGTTTTTGTTTTGTTGTTGGTTGCATTTTATGCACAAACAAAAATCTACTTATTATGAAATAAGTACAACACAAGTAAGTGTGTATAAAGTGTTGGTGGAGGAATACTTCGTGAAGACATATATCCTGCCATGTGAGAACAAATCTTGCGCTAATATTACGGTTCAGACGAGATCATGTATTTCACCTGGCCTCTGACACTTTTGTATTGAGGCAGAATACGGTAACGTACGTAATATAAGAAAATGTGAAATCCGAGTGTACGGTAATTGATATTGGAACAATAACTTATGTGACTTCACGGCGCATCAAAACGTGTGAAATAAAACGTGTGACTTTAAAGCTAATTTTTATTGCTATTTTGTGTTGTATTTATGATGTTTCTTTGCACTGCCTAGTAGTATCATAACGTAGATGGTACTCACCAGTTTTCTGGAGATATGTTACGTGTTTGTACTGATAAATCCCCAGGCACACTGTACTTATTTATCTTAAGATATTAGTACAAATACAAAATGACTCAAATTCTCAGATCTCTGCAGTGACGACAACTTTTGGACATTCGCTGTGACTTCAGATGCCTGATCTGGGAGGTTCTTCCCAGAAAGCTCACCAACTCCAGGACACGAACCCCGCCACACGTGTTTCTTAATGTATGAGATTATTTTTCTTAGCTCAGTTTCATTGTAATGCACCGATCTTCTGTCTTCACGTCTGACACAACCCTGATTCATTATGCGAACGGCTTGCTCAGCGGGCCGTCATACTTATGGGCGGTCGCTGGCAGCTGGTTACTGAGGCGGACTTGAAAGTAAAGTTGAAGTATTTCTCTCTCAAAGCCAACTCAAGCTAAGGATGAGGGTCTCTTCCATAGCCAGGACGTTCGTTATATTTTCCCATTTTTTAATTTTATGCATTTTTTCATGGGGTAAGTTTCACCGATATGAATTGCGAAATATGTGCTGTATATTTTGTGAAAAGTTCATTAAACATTAACTTAACATTGAGGTACACTATCTGAATAGTCGAAGGGATTTTTTTCCATAATTTAAATTTATATGTGCATGTAGTAGACTTTCTTCCGTGATCAGTTTGTTATACTGCTGTCACGTTTTCTATAATTTCATGGTACCACAGATTTCAATTTAAATAAAACTGTCTAATAAAACTAAGGAAACGTTTGTGAGATATGCAGCAAAGTGAAAAACCTGTTTTTATTTTCAGGCTCTCCTGCCGTAGATTGTCGCGTACTGCCTCATGTCACAGAGTACGAAATTGTCAGACCGCAAGTACTGAACTTACGAGGTAAACGGAGCGCATCTGCGAAACAGGTGCGTGTGTGTGTGTTTGCTGCACTGTGCATTGAACTTGATAATTTTATAGCTGATTATAAGAAAAAAATGGGGCTTTTTATGATGGTAGCTTTCATGCGTAGTGTTGTCTGTTTCCGTCCGTTTTTCAGTTAACTCCGTGTGATGTAACTCCTGAAACAGTTATTTAGTTCTTTGTGCTAGATGTAAAAACCTTCAGGTCAGGACATGGCTTTGGGTGTGACATGTTATATTCAGTTTTCAACACGTTCCACCATGATGACTATGAAGCTGCGAAAAGCGCTGTAGAATGTGTATTGGCGAACTTCCCACTGTTTGTGCTCCTATTTCGTTAAGATCAATAAAGAATCAAGGGCGTCTTCTGTACAAGTCGTATTGAAACCCATCTGGTTTTTATTAACTGTATTAACCCTTTTATGGTGTTCGCGTATGTGGGGCCCGTTGTCCATGTAAATTAATACTTAATTAACACTGTCCATATTAATTAATAATTATTTAACATTTAATTAATTGATTAATTAATCAATTAAATAATTAATTGATTGGTTGATTAATACTTGTTTATTTCAACATGAACACCATACAAAGGTTAAACGATTTAAAATTTGTGTTTGAAAGCTGTTGATTGATAATCTTCCACAGATATACCCAGAGGCTCAGCAATATGCAATAGCTATTGAAGGAAAAAACTACACAATACAACTTGAAAAGAATAAGTAAGATTTAATTTTAATGTTGTCACTTTTATGTGATTTTATTATTCTGTATGTTGTGGGATGGTATTGTGAAACAAATTAGAAGTGTAATAAGTGAAATTAAAATGTTGATAAACCGTTTGCTATTGTTGCAGAGTGCTTTTGGGAAAGGATTACACTGCCACACACTACTTAGAAAATGGGTCGGAGGTGACTTCATCTAATTATGGGGTAAGAAAATCACCGCCCACATCACCTTTATTAACATTGCATCTTCAGCCTGCACTGATGACGCTAACTTTAGAATAGTGTGCACTAAATGCTTTCCAGTATCATAAAGAAGTTACCAGTAATGCAGTAAATCCAAGGGAAATCAAGAGGGGCTGACATGCGAACAGTCCAGTGCAAAAGAAAAAGCTGGTGTAGGTAGGCGTGATAATCCCACAAAAGATGGTGTAGGTAGGTGTGATAATCCCACAAAAGCAGATGCTCCAGAAACCTCCCTGATGTGATGATGTAAACACCTGGTGTATGAACCAAAATTAGCCTTGTGTATCTTTCATATGAGATGAATGGACAGCAGGGAGATGGTTCTTATGTATTTAGATGGTGACTGTGTTTACATTGCAGGACCACTGCTATTATCAAGGACATGTGCAAGGTGTAGAAGAGTCATCTGTGAGTGTTGGGCTCTGCTCTGGAATACGGTAAATATCAGATGTGGCCAGGATTTTGTGTCTGACTGAGTTAAATGAAGTAAGAATCAGATTGTCAGGCAATAGCTACTACCAAGGAAGTTCTTTTATATATTATAAAAACACCTTACTCAAACATTCTGCACCTTGTGGTTTCCTGTTACGCTTAGATACCCTATAGAAAATTACCGTTATATTTGACAAATTGCTTTTCAGATGATTTTTTTTCTCAGAATCTTTGCTGTTGAGTACTGACACACCGTTTATAAGATATTTAGTTTGTTCTACACTTATTCAAGTAGTTCAAAAACAAAGAGTTGTGTTATCATGTGTTTTACCGCTTATCTAAAGAGTTATGGTTTCAAAACCTGTCCCTGAGCAAGTTGTGTGTGCAGGTTGCTTGTTCTAGCTGTGCCAGCCCGGGTTTCGAACACGTATTGTATGTCCAAATAAATGGGAACCTTAAATTGTCATTGAGAGTGTGTGAATGGTTTATTTTCTTGTGCTGGGCTGCTCTCATGCCCAGCTTGCCCAGACTGTATCCAGTTTTATGCCCATATTTCCTTGGGTAGGCTTCATGTGCACCTTGATTTACATAAATGGGGTAAAATAAATGGTTTTGACACAATTTAATTTTCCGTCTTTCAAAATAAAATTGTCACCATAACCTTCAGCATCAACAGAGTACACCCAACTCTAAACATACTCTAACTGAGAAGCATTTCTCTCTTATTTTGTACTTGACATATATTGATATACCACATGCACTGGATAATATTTATTAGCAAAACAGTCATAAAGAGCCTTCTGTGTGTGTACATACATACCTACATACATGTATGCAGACATAGGTGTCCAACCCCTCTCTGACCTGTTTGCAGGGGGTTCGTGACGGTGAGAGAACAGCTGTACCTGATTGAACCTCTAAGAGGTTCAGTGGATGGGGAACATGCCCTTTACCGACAGGAGCACCTGAGAAGGAGGAAAAGGAGGGCTGCCTGCGGGGGCTCAAACGGGACACTGTATGACCTCAGCCCCAACGTTAACATGCAGTCCCTGCGCAGCAGTTCGGTACGCAGCACCTTCCCCGTGTGTTCCCTGTTGTGACGCTGGAACCATTTTGGCTCGTTCGGAGTGTCGTGCGATCCCGATCCTCTTGCTCTGTGTGTCATGGGATGTGCATTTCACGCAGGACTGCAAGTGTGAACGTAGCACTGGGGTGTGGAACCCAACTGACAATGTCACAAAGGATGTGGTTTGGTTCTTTCCTGGAATTATGTCTTGTCAGTTGTCACTGAGCTGAGAACATAGAGAAATAAACAGCTAAAGATACTTGAAGGGTTTGACTGCAAAAAGAAATAAAAATCATTTTTGACTTTCATTTCTAACCACTATGTGCTTTGTGGGAGCAAAGGTTTGCATTTTAATGAAAAACTGATTCATCAATTGTAGACTAGTATAGGGAAAGCAAGCTTCCTGTTGTCGAAACTGGCATTTGTCAGTTTTTGTGATCAAACCCTTCACTTTCTTGTAGGCCAGAGGTTTTAAGGGAGAAAAAGCAGCCTGTCTGTGGAAATCTGAAAATTCTCTGTAATACCTTGTTTTCAGAAAAGCAAGCCCATTACAGGACCCCAGAGGTTTGTGGAGATGTTTATGGTGGTTGACAATGCAGAGGTACGAATCTGATTCTGTTTGCGGGGGGTGATTTTCACCTATGCATTATAGAGCATTGATAGTCATATAGGATTTAATCCATGTATATATATTTTTTACTAGAACACAACTTTTTTTGCAGTGAAATTAGAATTTATCCTTCTTCATGCACAATTAACGAAAGAATTTCGTGTTCCAGTGACAGGTTGCTTTTCATTTGTTTGGTAAATTGTGACAATGATGTAAATGCAAACATACCTTAAATACAACATTTTTGTACTGTAGCCTCTTATAAACACCTGAAATTACTGCCATGAACATTTATTTTCTCCTTTGTATTATTTTCCAGTTTAAAAAATTTGGGAAAAGCATACAGGGGACTAAAGACAGGATGCTTGAAATTGCTAATCATGTTGATAAGGTAACATGTTTCACTTCTAACTCTTTCACTTTTAGTACAGTTTCCTGTCATCAAATTTCTTACTCTTCTTTTTTTATTCTGACTTTGCAGTTGTATCGGCCATTAAATCTCCGCGTCATGCTTGTAGGCCTTGAGGTTTGGTCTTACAAAGACAAGATTGACGTCAGTACCAATCCTGATCATACTTTGACAAAGTTTCTCAAGTGGCGACAGGAAAACCTAGTGCAAAAAAAGAAACATGACAATGCGCAGTTTGTCACGTAAGCTGATGCTGCCTTGGGTTTAATAAATGAGGGCTATGATATAAAATATATGATGCAGATTATATTCAGGCCTTAAACTTAGCGTTAAGTATTGAAGCTAAGGCATTAATTAATTTACAGTTTTGTATATTTAACGTGGCTGTATTTTTTAATATCATTTTCACTGGCTGTTTTGGAATAGATTTTATTAGAATTGATTTTATTCAGAATAGATCTTTTTCATAAATTTTTCATTAATTTTATCTGTTTTTTTCATCAGTGGTGTTGAGTTTGATGGACCTACAGTTGGCTTGGCGACTAAATTTGGAATGTGCCGAGAAGGTTCTGGTGCTGTAAATGAGGTAAGGTCTGAGTACTTGGTTTTTTGTGGTTTTCTTCAAGCAGAGCCTTCATGAGTACATGGTACCTGAAGTTCATCTGTAGATTGAATTGTTTGAGAGAAATGAAATGCCATAATCTCTGTAGCACAACACTTTGAAATCAGTGTTAATTTTGTGTACAACAAGGCTATCAAATGTATCTCTGCATTACCTGGAATAGGTGAGTTAACTGTTTGTTCTTGACAGGACCACAATAGAAATCCCATTGGTGTAGCTTCTACAATTGCACATGAAATGGGCCACAACTTGGGCATGTCCCATGATGGCCCTTACTGTTCCTGTGGGACATCTTCAACCAAAAAATGCGTAATGTCAGATACAGTGGGGTAAGGATCTTATGTGCTCAAAGCTTCAAAATAACCATCATTAACAATCAGGGAGATCTGACAGTTATTCTCAGAATTCTGATAGAACTATGAAAATAATTACTTGTACCTAAATGAAGGAAAAGTGTTCAGTTCTTCAGAGACATGAGAAGATAGTGCCTGAGCAGTTTATCTTGCTTTCCTCAGCCTGGTGTACCCTGAAGTCTTTAGTAGCTGCAGTCAGTCCGAACTGCGGGCGTTCTTGGAGACCAATAATCCCTCCTGCCTGCTGGATGTTCCACATGTGGACCGCCTGTTTGGGGGACCTGTGTGTGGTAACGCGTTCACGGAGGCAGGAGAGCAGTGCGATTGCGGTACTGTAGAGGTCAGTCCTACATCATGTTGGTGTTTCTTGTCTGTACTTTAACCCATAGAATGTTACATGTGAAAATTGTCTTCCTGAGAGCTTGAACAGATTGCCTTGAAGAAGCTTGACTAGGCATCATTTCAAAAAGTCTCTTACAAAACATGCTGCATATAAATCTGTGGAACAGTTCAGGTCAAGAAGTCCCAGACGTGTCTCACTTGCCCTAACTTTAAGGTTGACTAGTGTGGTTTAGCACTATACATCAGTTTCTTTAATCCCTGCTTTTTACGCCCCATCTCTGTTGCGTGGTTTATCTCTTGCAGGAATGCACAGATCCCTGCTGCAATGCCAGCACGTGCCAGCTGGTAGAAGGTGCACAATGTGCCCAGGGAGAATGCTGCCACAACTGTAAGGTAAGCAACTTGTAAATTTACCGTCTGTTCTGTAGTCCGAGGTTATCTGGCTTCAGGCAGTATATTTTTCCACTGTTAGTTAAGCAAAGTATACATGAAGCAATGTGGCTAACTTAAACGCTGCAAGGGATTAGTTCAAATTTACTTTTACTAACAGTGAGCTCAAAAATATTTTTTTTGGTTTATTGGTCTGACATTTTTATCATGTTATTCCTTACTTTAGCAATACACCTATGATAAATGTACACATTATTTCCCATTGTGTGTGTGTGTGTGTGTGTGTGTGTGCTTTCAATTTCATCAGATAAAACCAGCTGGGAGCCTTTGTAGAGAAAGCGTTGGTGACTGTGACCTCACAGAGTACTGCACAGGGGTCACAGCAAATTGTCCCAAAGATTCCTTCAAGATGAACGGGGTCCCTTGTAACTACAACCTGGGATACTGCTACAATGGCCAGTGTCCCACACTGCAGAAACACTGCACACAGCTGTGGGGATCAGGTATGCTTCAAGCTGTCCACACTGCAACAACACTGTACAGAGCTGTGAGGAGCAACTGTTGTCACAGTCTGTTAGCCACAGTCAGATGGTTCACAAGAGGTGAACTGTTCCAGAACTTTAATGAAGAACAAGGATATGACACCCATATTTCCGTTAATGATGAAAGCGGAAATTAAAGTATTTTGTCACTTTGTGTCCTTATATTTATACAGTATATATTTATCTCTCACTAGGTGCTCGGGTAGCCTCGGATATTTGCTTTGAGCAGAATGTGCGTGGCAGTAAGGATGCATACTGTAAGAAGGACAGATTCAGAATCCAGGGTTGCAAACCTGAGTAAGTAGATCACTTCACTATACTGTGCCAGGGGACTCCTGTCTACCAGTGCCATCAATGCTGTTGAATCCGTTTGAACACTAAATGCTGAACTTTTCCTGTCAGGGACATGAAATGTGGAAAGATATTCTGTAATGGAGGGAATGAGTTTCCCATCACACAACAGAAAGCCACCCTGACCCTCGGATTTCGAACCCAGTGCAACCTTGCTCTGGACTCATCAGAAACTGAAGACTTGAGCATGGTCCCAACAGGGACCAAATGTGGACACAGAAAGGTCAGCAAGCTTGACATCCACAGTATGCATTCACTGTCTCTGATCTGGGTTTAAACATACACCTCCTCGTTGTTCACAGGTGTGCTATGACAATGCCTGTCAGGACATTCACGTGTACGGTACAGAAGACTGCTCTGTCAAATGTAACAATCATGGGGTGAGTGGATACCTCCGGTGGCTGCTGAGCAGAACCTACTGGACATGCGTGTCACTGGACCTGAGCTCTAACTGCTCTTTGACCTTTGTACATTAGGTGTGTAATCATGAGAGGCTGTGCCACTGTGACCCCGGCTGGGCTCCGCCCTACTGCAATGTCAAAGTGCTTATCCATACCTCGGGTAAGTATGAGCCAACGTGGGAAATGTTTTCAAGACACGAGTACATAAATTCATATGGTTGCATCATAAATGCCACAATCATTCAAACTGAGGTGTTCTAATAAATAGAACCTCTTGGTAACAGTGCTTATATATCAAAGTTCTGAATTTAACAGTGAACACTGGACCTGCATGCAGATTAAATGAGAAGCTCTGCCAGGGCATATAGAGGCAGAAAAGTCATGAATGACTGCACAGAACATGTAGGACAAGATATAGCTAACTGAACTAGACAACTGAATAATCAATGTTGAGGTTGCTTTGGGAACCACACCTTCTTACCATCTTTGGTTTTGTCGTTGTTTTTTGACAGATTGGGACCCTGTGGTAGTATGTGTTGCCATTGCAGTTGCCATAATAGTGCCTCTGACCCTTATCACTGGAGCAGTGTTTTACTACAGGAATAGGAAAACACACCCTGGTAACAAGTGAGTGCAAACCCTTGTTTTTAAAATTGAGTGATTGACTTATAAAGTACATTCAGTTACCTGGATTCAGTAAGATTTCAATGCAGTGTGGATATTTCATTTATGTGCTGCATAATTCTCTCTGAACGCACATCAATGTGGAAGCCGTTGGTTGTGATAGTCTTGGTGTGTGTGCTCATCAGCAGGAAAGGTCCCAGCAATTCGGGCCTGTTAAACCCCCTGTTCCAGGACGCTCACGTGAAGGGCAGCCCTCGCAGTGCACACCTCCAGATCAGCCAGCCCACTTTTCTGGAGTCGACGTCTACCCAGCCGTGCACAGCCGTGCATCTCAAGGCTGTCCCCAGCCGACCACCCCCCCAGGTGACATGACTCAAGCGCCCCCCACCCCAATGTGTCCGGCGGCATGATGCTGATAGGTGACCCTTAGAGTTACCGTCAATGTGCTTATGGTTTACTTTTTCCTTGGTACTTCATGACAGCCCCCTAAGGCACCCTCCACTGTGCAGCCTAGCCCAGACCTCACTACCTCAGCACAGGTAAACAGAAAACAATGTCACAGCTTTAGCTGTAATCTCAGCAGTGGTAGTTTCAGCAGTGTTGCTCATGTGAGCACAGACAAATGATCTGTATGTAGTTTGTGTTTTAATATTATGCATCATGTGTCCAGCAGGTGGTTAAAAATGCCATTCGATCTTCTCCAGTCCCACAGGTGGGCATAAATGCATCTACCGTATATCCAGTGTAGTTTGTTAAAATATACCGTGCTTGCTATAAAGTTCCCCATGCTGTTTTCACATTTACAGTTGGTTGTTTTAAAAATATGCCTTCTGGTAAATAAATCAGGAATTTGATAATGAATTCATTTTGTTTTTGCAGACAAAACCATTACCTCCAACAAAACCTTTGCCACTGCTGAATATGCGACCGGTGAGGAATTTTTACATCTCAGAACTCTTTTATTTTATGCTTCATGCATCATTTTTAATTTTGGAGATGGCTAAATCCCACAGGTTGTAGCATTGTCAGTACAGTTACATGGCACAGATATAAGCAGCCTGTCCATCAGTTACTTGCATATCTTTACAGGGTGGCAAGCCAAAGCCACCAGCTGTGCCCCCGGGCAAGCCAACACTGAGACAAACACCAGTGCAGTACTCTCAGGTACGTTTCTGTCTGGACGTCATTTAACTCAAGTCTCACATTATGTTAGTCATTTTCTCCAAAATGACACTATTTATTTATACAGATATTTACAGATTTAGGTCTTTATAAAATTCTTATTCCTGTTTAATTTGCTGGGTTTTACCATGTCTTCATAGCAAATGCTCAGTCTGCTACAATAACTCATCCTGACTTTTACTGGTTTACATCAGCATGTTTTCTTATCAGGTGTGATGCAGTGCTGAGCCCTGTGATTCACACTCAGTATTTCCAGTTAGAGCAGCAAACTAGGTGGTTATCAGTGATAAAATACTGACAGAACTGTTCCTAAATTCTGATCTGTTTCAGGTCACAGCAGGAAGCACATCCACAACAAAGCCACCTTTTAAGCCAAGATGAAGATGAATATGAGCAAACAGATGAACACACAATGACTGGAATACTAGATCCAGGTGTGAGGCCTGGTTTTTGGGGAAAAAAGAAGAAACCGTTCTTATGTGTTTTTCTTTCCCAGAGTACAATGGTTTACTGAAGGGAGGTCCAAATATGTTAAACCATGAAACACAGATAACGGTTTAACTTGCAAATATTTGTGTTAACGTTTATTTTTCATGGATATTTGCTGTAATAAGGTTTGTTTCCACAGGACAGTAGGTACGTTTGATTTCTTTTGTTTTGGTTTTGAAACATCCTTGTGAAAACAACAAGGATACATTATTGTCTGTCACCTTGGGCATATTTTACTTTCAAGTTTTTTTTAGAGCTGCTTCATACAAATGTCCTTAAGGTTCCTTTCTAATCCAGTATGATGGAGAAGGAATGGCAGTTTAACAAACAAAATTGTCATAGGAAACCCAAAGCATTTACACTGGAAGTGTCCTGAGAAATGAAACACTAAGTTAAAGGTGTTAGTTTTAATCATTGTGTTATTATTTTATTCAGCTGGACTGAAATAAATACTTGTTTTGTTTGATTTTTGAAATCTTTCTGTGCCTTTAACAGCTGTAATTTGTTTTATTGTAAAGACATTTTTAAATACCTTTTTTTAACAAAAATAAATAAATAAATAACGATTGGTGCAGTTGTTGTTTTAATTGTTTACAATCCTAATAATTTACACTTAACGTTTAAAAGCACACTTTCCTTTTTCCACCTTAAGTAAATGGTATATCTTCCAGAATTAAACTGAAACCTCGGTAAAAGTCCCAAATAAATAAGACTGTTCTTTGATATTTTACAACACATGGTTTGCGAACGTTATTGCACAAAGATCAGATCGGTATTACACAAAGACTGGGGGGGTGAGACAAATGATAGTGTAGAAAGTGCATGCAACGAGGTATACTGCTTGTACTTCTGGATATTCAGGATGACAATGTCCCATCACAGCCACCATACATGGGCATTCGTTACCTAGCAACTGTTTCAACGCTACAACAAGCTTGAGTGGCAGAAGAAAACCTATTAAACAATTAATAGCACAAAAAATATTCCAACTATGTTTAAGTGATGGCGGAAGAAATAAATGAAGACTCTTTACAAGCTCTTTATGCCTGGATTGACAAAATACCGCTTTCCAGGCCAAAAAGGAATATAGCAAGAGACTTCAGCGATGGAGGTAAAAATTTGTCTTTCAGAAATTGTGTTATTACGATTTTTTATATAATAAAAACTATTCTTTAAAGTTAAAAAAAACAATCACAGATCACAGCAAAATATTGGTAGCATTGTGGACACGGGCAAATACGGTTTGAAATTTTATGTGCTAAGTTGCGTCGTATCTGAATATTATGTTATATTGAATACTGTTATATTATTGTTATTAAGGTACGTATGCTGAATTTAATCTGATTGTTCAGTGTTGGCTGCTGAAGTTGTGAAACATTTCTACCCCAAACTGGTGGATCTCCATAACTACACTCCAGCACATTCAACCCAGCAGAAGCAGAGTAACTGGGCAACGCTAAACAGGCAAGTCCATTTATTATTTTAACATTTCCTTTTTTACAAATGACAAACCTATAATGTGGCGACAGGGTGACAGTGCCTTCGTGGTAACTTTAGGAAGGTGTTCTCCAAATTTAATTTCTACCTGTCCGAAGACACCGTGAAGAGAATCGCGTCAAGTGTGCCGGGATGCATCGAGCCAGTCCTGTGCGAACTTAGAGAGAAGATAGAAAAGAGGAAACGCGCACCCACTGAGGACGTGACTCAGGTACAGCAGCGTGCACGTCAGCATGTTACATGGCACATTTCCAATAGACAGAACGGTGTTTCGAGTGATAACATTTTCCTTCCTAATGTACAGATAACGTGTTATTCCGGAAATCAGAATGACCAATTAAAACATTTTTTTTCCCTTTAGGAAATGGAGTACTACACCACAGCTGATGGGAAACCACACGCAGGTACAGTCGTCTGAATGCAGGTTATAGTCGAACTATTTAAAGTCACTAATATCTTCAGTTATATGATAACGGACAGAGGAACATTATCAGTGACTGGTTTCCTATCAAAGTACTGTTACTGATGATAATGGTAATCACAATATTTATAGTGTATGTACAAATCACAGGAAGGTTACTGTTCGTCAGGTTCAGTCAGTTAGTCCGGTCTGTCCATCCGTCTGTCCGATCTGCAGCCAACCTGCACTGGTGCAGTGACACAGTGGGACCACTGAGGGCAGATCAAAAACACTCCAAACCACAGCACACAACACCATACTCTGGAAACTGTCAAGAGATATTTCTCTTTAAGTGTGTAGGGCAGCAACCTTAACTGCTTGGTCTCATGCATTGTGTTAAAATGAACCTAATATAAAACAATTTAATTTTACAGCTTGAAAATCATCACATTACCTTTCATCTTACACAGCTGAGTCCTATACATTACTTACAGTTTCCATATTACAAAAAAAAATTCCTCCGCAGATATTGCCAGTCCTCATTGTCATTATTAGTCAGTCAGTTTGTCAAACCTTGCATGTGGTGTCTTCCTCCCTCCTGAAAACCCCTCTTGTTTTGCCTTATTAGTATATTTTCAACTCCTATGTGCAATTTTAGAATTGTGAAACACCAAAGAAACGCATTATAAAAATGCTTTAATTTCAACATCTAATTCAGACTCACAAAATAGCCAGTCACGTGGGCTGAACCCTGTATCTTTGGACTGTGGGAGGAAACTCACACATGCATGAGCAACACATGTGCACTCAGTCCCACCATGATGTAGAGTGAGCGACCGTGCTGCCCCAATACAAATACAAAACATCACCCATATTACTGCTTGTACAAGTTCAGATATTTTATACATGTGATCGAAGTCCTTCACACTCAAGTTAAAAGTACTTATGGCTCATTCCTCAAATGAGTTGCACAATACTAGTCTCACAGACAGAGTGGGTGACAGCATATTTCACATCTGAAGATTGTTTTTGGTCATTGTAACACATGTAGGGGCACTCGTGACATACAGCCTGCTAAATGAGCTTTGCCCAATGAGTGCACTTATTTCTAATTTGAATTTGCCTTCTACTCATGGAGCAGCTCTCATCATATTGTGTTGAGTGCCTTGACCAACTGCCAACTGAGTGGACTGAATGATTCAAACTCCATTATCATAGTTTCTCTTTTTTTTTAACTTCCTTCTTTACTTCCTAGGTAAAGACCTGTATTTCCTCTCCTGGGAAGTAAAGCTGCCTGCACGTGTGTGTGGGGGGAGGAGGGGGGGCTTAATTAGGCTCTAGAACAAACTCAAAACAGTACATCTCACTGTTCCTCATAGACTGTAGTAAACATTACCAGGTATTTATGTGTGAGTCAGCTATGTAGGTGTAATAAGTGGCCACATTTAATTGGGAGTGAAAGATCACCAGTAAAGGGCAATTCTTATTAGTGTTGACTCACTGGTGGCTCGATGGGTAGAACATCAGAATGGGATGAATCAATCTCCCAGTTCAAAGCCTAGCCCAGGTGCTAGGTGTGTCCTTGAACAAGACACTCAGGGCTGCTAGATCCCTGGGTGCTGCATGTGGCTGACCACTTCTCCCCCCAGGGGGATGGGTTACATGCAGAGAGCAAATTCCTTCTGTGTGACGAACATACTTGGCCATAAACCTGATTCCCTCTCCTTGTCCTGTGGCAGTATCCCTTGAATATGCTTAGTATTAGCATTCTTAAATTAAGTAATGCTTAGCTGATATCTCCCTATGGGTTTAAAGAATACTGCATTTGGTGAATCAGCTGAGGGAATATTGACAGTGTGGAGGGTCTCTTTGTGAACTCTGTGGGAAGAGAAGACCGACCCACTTCCTCTTCCTGCCTGCCGACAGGACACAGCCAGCCTGACTCTCCCACAGGCCTTTGCCCTGGAGAGAAGACCCTTATCTCTTTGCCTGACCAGATGGTTCTTATCATATGCCATTTGCTCAGTAGTGCTTAACCCAGAGCCTCCTGCATGGTCTGTACTCTCTTTATTCTCATACTGTCTGCCCATGATCAATGGAAAACCAACATGAAAGCATTAACTGAACATTTCTACAAAGAGAAATTAATCTACATCACTTCAAATCATATAGAAGAAAACAAAACACAGACACACTTTACATGGCTGACAGTTTGACCAATAGACATTCAGTCCACAGAAGGACCATTTCTAAAGTTCTGAAGGTATTTACCAATATTATACATCTCCAAATGTTAAAAACCAGATGTTCTAGCAACCATACAGTTCACCAAAAAGCCCTCCTATAGCACGTTACAAACTATGGTGATTACCATAAGTATGGCCTTGTGCTGTAGTGCGTTGCTCTGCTAAGGCAGTGTCCCTCTGACCCCCACACCACACATGGGTCCTTGTCCTTTTTGTCTGTCCTTCTGAGTCCAAGCTGAGCCCAGACAGACTGTAGTTGCATTAATCCCCCAGCATGATGGGGCACCCCAGAGCCAAAGAGCTCCAGAAACAAGATTTATTTGACTGATTGGGACAGAAAGGTCGTAATGGTCTTGTCCAATGTAAACCTTAATACTTTGAATCTATGTTCTTGGGCACCACCTCATGTGAACTATGTTCCATTTATTTTACTTTAATTATTCATTTGCAGTGTTTTCATTGCCAGCTTTTTCTGTTGGATGTTTTGCAGTTGTTGTATTGTGTCATTTAAAGAGTATAGCCATATGGTTGAATGTCTAGAGTTCGCCCAGATGCCTGTTTATGTGAAATCACCCCGTGGGAAGGAGAAAGAACAGTCGTCTTTCCATAAAGCAAGGTATCCCATAAAGTTGTGCATTACCTTTTTATGTTACTGTGGAAGCAACATCAATGGTTCTTATAAAGGAATTTGCTTCAAAGTTCTTGACCTTGACAATGAGGAACTGTGTATATGTGTACAGTAATGAAATATGTGATCTAGAGTAAATGAGTGAAACCTTTGAAACAGGCCTGGCCCTGTTTCAATACAAAACACAGCCATGGACCCAACTCTTCGCCGGCTGCTAGAGGAGAAGGACCAAGCCCTGTTAGCACTACAAGAAACCATAGAGGTCAGTCTCAAAGTCAACAGCATTCCTGTGTCTGCATTAGATCTACCACATGTTTATCTGCTGTTTTGGGTTTTGATTAGACAGCAGCTGCTAGAAACCATTTTAAACATATGGTCACCAAATTTGCCTGGTAGCTAGCAGTAGTGACCTGGTAAAGCCCAAAACACAGTGTCAGCAGCAAACAACAAGGAAAAGTAAGAAAGCACCACAATAGGCCAGAGGCATAGTATGAAAAAATGTGTTTCCATGCGCAGGACTGAATCAGAGAAGTACAGAGTTTATATGCATTTCTCCTTGGCCCTCAAATATGTCTCAGTTTTCAGTGGCAGATATGAAAGCCTTTCTGCACAACAGACAGCAAAAATAAGTTAACCAGACTTGGCTGTGCAGATGTTGCTGACATTACTCTGTGAAAATGACAAAAGGAAAAAAGTTCTTCCCTTTTTTTGCTAGCTGATCAGGAAACAGGAGGATGCAAGTCATTGCCTTTCACAGAGCTCCCTTGTGAAACGTTTTGCACAATAAGCAAAAGTCTGAAATAACAGACTAAAATCAGGCACTGGTTAGTCACTGGATTTTTCTTTTAATCAGCTGTTTAATCAGCTCAGACAGCAGGTTGGAGAATAGATTGTGTTACATTCACCTTTATAGAGAAGTAATAGACAACTGGAGTGGAACAGTGCAGGGAGCGCTGGACTGTCCTGACAAACTGTCTGTTAGACATTACGTCCTGTCTGTAGGTCCTGCAGATAAAAGTGGACAAACTGGAGCACCTGGTTGAGCTGAAGGATCTGCGCATAGGTGATTTAACGAAGCATATGGAGAGATACAAGGCAAAGGCCAAGAAGCATTGATCATGACCTACTGCTCAATTATCTAACGAACACTTGTGTAGAGAGTTACAAACTGACTGATGCTGTTCACATCAAGACTCTTCTTCCTCAGCCTTAATCTCCTGGAGCTAAGAACTGGCAACCTTTGATCCTGTTTGTGTATTTAACCCATATAGCACATAATTTATCATCTCTGAGCGAGTAGGGAGTCCATCTACTGAGCTGCTAATACTATTCTATTCTTCTACCAAATAGTTTGTAAGCCAAACAAATTTAAATGTGTGAAATGTAATCACTGCTACTTTTGTTAAAGAAGTACTGGAAAACATAAAGAAATATAATAATAGAAAACAAAGAAAAAATTATAATAAAATAGAATGCTTCTGTTTCTGCCATTGCCCAAAGCAGATAGCCCAGAATAAACATGTGGACCTCTCCAGTTCTAACCATTCATGAAAACAATCAAACTCTTAGACAGAGAAAAATGCATCGTTCTCTTCATGGTGTCATGCCTTACATATAGTAGTAATATTACATGGTCTGCATTTATATTGAGGTGTTACAATGACATGTACAAATTTTAAATCTATGTTTTTTTGACTGTATTGTAATATTCCAAGTTTATCCATGTTTAATTTAGATTTAAACATTGTTGATGTCATGTGAAAATCTCTACACATTACTTCTAATATGAATTTTTTGATGTGCACTTTTTTTTACTCTGTTCAGACTTAATTTGAAAAGGGAAATTAGGAAGCAGAATACAAGGTTTCATAAATCAAGTATCCATTAGTCATGTATAACCATTTTAAAAGGAAATTGAAGTAAGTGTAAAGTCTGCAGGTAAGAATGAAGCACAGAGGATGTCATTGGGTACCCTTCCCCCACCTCTCTCCTGCTCTACTCGTGTCACCAGCACCCTGTCCACAGGGCTTGCCTTTGGGCCCTGGCACATCTCAGCCTGTCAGGCAGCAGGAACACAGCCCCAAAGTATGCTGAAACACAGCAACAGTCCCAAAAGTAGAACAAACTTTGACTGGGTAGGAGAAGGAGGTGGGGGCAGGTCTACACCAAAGTAGCAATTAAAGCAGTCAGAGGGAAGGCAAGTTCTGTTTCAGAGAAACAACCAGCAAAACAAGCCTGGAAGAGTTCTACGAACTTTTCACTTAGTTTTAACCTCCCACTGAGCATTCAAATTATTCCAGATGTCAAGGAGAAAACATGAAACTTGATCTTGGAAGGAGTTCAGCTTAGAGTCACCACCCTGACCAGACAGCAGACATGTAATTACTCTCTCTGTTGGCAGCTTCTTGAAACACACATTGTGATATTATACTCTTCACCCATTTCTGCTGTTTTATTAGTTCAGCCTGTCTTTTCCTCAAGCTGCTTTTTCCACGTTGCAGACGCTCTGTGGAGTATGGGACTATAGGCCTGGTAAAGACTTTACCTGTTATAGTGTGCCAGGTCTGCTGGTTTTACCTAACTGTAAACCTTTGATGATGATGACGATGATATTATCCGTTCGGTTGTATCCGACTCTCAGTGATTCAGTGGGCTAAGTCTCTTCACTGAGAGGCTTTACATAAAATTTTTCCTGCCAAGCTTTTTACAGGGTAGGTCACTTGGTCTTTTCCCAACCCTACCCATTTACCTTGGCTTAGGACCGACATGTAAAGTTCACAAGGTTGAGTTTATAAACCTTTACTTGACTATAAAGTCTGCTACTCGGGTGGATCCCGTGTATAACGGCGCAGTTGCTTGCGCAGGTTTCCTTACTTAGTGGTCAGGCAATAGGAGGAAAATTCTTTAAATATAGTAATTAATAAAGAAATTAATTAAATATGCTAATTAATTAAATATGCTAATTATAAAGAAACCATACGAATATCAGCCAGCTCTCCCCAAGTTCATTATTACAGTGTCTTGATTCTTTGAAACAGGCTACCAAATGATGGATACGGATGGACATTGACCAAACGGAACCAGGTCCAGAATATTAACAGCCTAAAACATTTCCAATTTTGGCATACAAGCTGATTAGTCAGTGTCACAGCCAAATGAGGACAGTGCCACTTTAACTGGAAACTTGGCAAAAGCTCTGGCCACCCACTTCTATAGTTATTTTTCCTGTTATGTAAATAACATCAGAAATAACTGCCACCCAAATGAAAATTGTATGACTATTTAAATACAAGCACCCTTTCTTTAGTGATTATGGCTGATTCAGCTGATTCAGCTAAGCCAGCTGTTTATGTCTAATCACACCAAACTGTATGTCTGTATGTAGTACATCACGGGCTCTGCTGTCTGGGGAGGGAGGGCCTCCCTGAAAGCAGACTGACTGCGCCTGTCACTGGTCTTGGTAATACCAAGGGAAATGCTCAGCTTTCTGAAACACACAGGAAACTGGAGTGGACCTTCAGCTTGCCCTGACTCACTCTGACTCACAGTCATGAACCACACGGAGACTTCAGCAGGAGGTACAGGTGGTCCAAAAAAGGAGGGCTATCTACTGACACCACAAAGGAGTCAATTTAAGTGAGATTTTCAAGAGTGTGGCTGAAGTTTGTGAAAGAAATGAGTCACGGCAGGGCTTTGGCATGTCACACTAAAGAGGGTATGTAACTGACACAGACCCATAAGCGCCTTTAATGTGTAAGCCCTCCCTCAGTGTCTCTGTATGAGAAGAATAGAGCAAACCAAATAGGTCATATGTAACTGCTGAAAGAACGGGCTACAGAAATAAATAAACCCAGGGGAAAACTGCTGAAGAAGATTATGTTTACAGTCAGAATCATGACCCATTTGAAGTCAGAATAAGGAAATTCTGCTGCGCACCAAAGTATTCAAGCCACTGAAAGAATGCGCCCAGTGCATTGATTTTCCAGTAGACGATCAGGGGAAAATGTCTTACTTCAAAGAAATAAGTTATTCCAGTCTGTTCAACAGCTAAACACATGCAGTACATACATCTCATACAGCAAATAGCCACACTGGGTTCTAACGTTTCCACTGCTGTCTGCTCTTACAAAAGGCCATTTTGCCTTATCTGCCCTCTTAGATCTATGGTGAATCATGTGTTAGCCTCCAACAGAACATCATTAGCTTTGTCTTCAGTGGTGTTCTGGCTCCGTGTGGTTCATGAGCACACAAAGGAGATGACAGTCCTGCAGAGCAGCCAGCCCAGCCCTTTTTTATCACTTGGCCAGATGCTGACACCTCACTGACAGTGCTGTTTTCTCCCATTGTCCCACATGACACCTCCTTTATTGGTGCTAATAACTGAACATTAACCTGTCAGGTGAGCCAGACTTTGTGTTAGTTAGCTTGGGAGTGTGTATGTTTAGGGTTTTGTTAATGAAATAATAATCACTTAATCACAATGCTAGAATAGCTGGAAATGTATCATTTTTATAGGAACAGCAAACTCTGCCACAGAACAAGGCTGTCATCATTTGTTGTACTAATATCCCCTTATTTTTAAAAAAAGAGATTTTTAATAAGTTTAAACTTGCAAAATTGCTCAACATACTATTTCAACAGCCAAGCATTTGATCTGTGTGTCCAACCTCCCCCATAATTACTAGTTCATTACTAGTAAATGTAGGAATACAGGAGCCTATTTACGGGACCATAGGTTTGTCATGATCTGAGGGTGGTATAAAAAAACGTCATGCTGTTTTTTTAAGTGCGTACAATAGTTACAGAAAAGAAAGTGGCTTAATGCTGTTATAATTTGTGGATACACCGATGACTTTCTGATAGACTGACCAGTTACAAACTCACAAAGGTATGGCAGGGACATCAGCCACTTGGCTGCTCATCTTCTGTCACTTTAGTGAGATAAAAACACACCCAGATAAGGCAGATGGCTGCAGACGAACCACGGCTCCTAATGGTGTGGGGCCAGAGTTGCAGGCCTCATGTTTCACAATAGGCTCTGACTCCTTCAGGCCCTGAAGCTTCAGAGTTGGTCTCCGCCAGGCACCCCCCCTCCCCATCCATTCATACACAAACACAAACTTCCTGGGATCTGCTGTAATAAAATGAATCCCACAACTCTGATCTGATTTTCTGATGGGAAAACACTGTTCAGACTGTCCAGGCTTTGGCTTCTGAGGCTAAGAAAACAGCAGATGTCTGAAAAACAAAGCAGCATTGGAACTAATGCGTAGCACTTTTCCTTAAAGGTGCTCCTTTTTCTAACTCTATTACTTGTGTTCCTGGTGTTAAATAGCACAATGCAGGTGGGAATTACAGTAACTGTGGGGGGGAACCATATGTTCTTTTAAAAACCAAAAAGCTATGTTTAACACATTTTGCACTTATCAGCCTTTGTATATTAGCTTAATTCAATAAAACAGAACCAGAAAAGCATAAAACTTTTCACGATCCAGATAAATGAAAGCAGGTATTGGCAGAAATGTTCCATTACAGACGCAAAAACGCCCAAAGTCACAAGTTATTAGCATATCATTAACCCTGTCATTTGGTTGGGGAGAGAAAGTGCAAAAATTAAAAACTGCATTGTGTCTGACGTCTGGCGATAAAGCCGGAGTGTGAGGTCATTGCCACGCTTATTAAAACACTATAACCAACTGAAATCAATTAAGTAGCCACTCAATTTATGCCTCACCTCATTCTTGTTCGCACATCCTATTTCCATTTCATATTGATTTCTGAAAGACGCTGGATCCAATTTGTGAGATGTCTACAAAGTAGTGTTTCTCTCTTCTGCTAGTGAAAGATGAGCCATTCACATTCCCAGTGATTACTACAACTGCCTGACATTGGCTTTAACATTATTGATCCATTGCATTAGTACATCTATTGTGGCCAGCTTTCCAGGAACTATGTAGCCTAGTTATAATTATATTTCAAATGCATTGGCTGATGGCTGACATTGTGGTTGTCTGTAGTTTTCTCATTCTATGTATTAGAAGAGTCTTCTCTCTTTGCTGTAAAGATGGCAGAAGAACCAGATCTTGCCTCAGTGGATCATAGGAAAAAATATTTTCACATCAGATCTTCTAGCACTACCTTGTCTATAAAGTAATAGCACAGGAGCTTATAAATGGTGGTGACTGACACTTAATATAGATGTCACAAAGTTCTCATCAGGTAATTTCTATGTGAGAGTACATGCAAACTTGAGGAAAGGGCCATTATCTGCAGCAACTGTAGGTCAAAGACAGAGTGCATCTACCTGATTACAGCACACATCCAGGGCCGCATGTTTCCCACATCTCTGGTAGGCTTTCACTAACTGTCCCTGCTTCAGCTCATTGGGATTCAAGTTTTTATCCAGCATCTACAAGGGGAAGTCAGGATTCCTGGCACCATAAACATTATGTAGTGACTTAAGGGTGAGACCCACCAAGGATTCTTACTGGATGCATCACAGCAAGATAATCCCTCGTAGGCAACCAACCCAAAGTAAAGCAGGGCTGGAAACACAGATAGGGCTCTGTTTATCTGCTTTATGAGTGATAAGTCAATCTTTCCCTCCTGCACTCAATGGTTAACACCTTTCACCGTGAAGCCTGGCTGACTGATCTTCAGATCTCTGTTTACAATCTCACCCCTCACATTCCATAGACCAAATGACTTGCTGTAAGATTAGACACAGTCTCACACACATTCTCATAATACAGGTGCTAAGACTGTGCAGCTTCTGGTACAAAGACAGAAAAGACTGCAGTATGTCTGTACAGCACATGCCTGTTTGCACAAATACATTACTGCAGAGGAACAGAGTGTGTCTTGATCCTTGCATTTAGCCAGCTTGAAGGACAGCTAGACGTTCAGCAGGGTCCCCTTCAGTGGAGCCAAGGCCAGCCTTATCTCTAGGGAGAGCAGTCAGAGGCTCCTTCTCACCTGCACATCTCCACCCTGGTTAATGATATAAGATAAATGAATTCCAGAACACCATTAGCCATTACACACTGACGTTTACCTGGAGCATTACGAAGAGGAAATGAAGGCCCCATAACCCAACCTAATGTCGGATGTACACAGGAGTAGAGTCTGTGCTAAAACAGTCACTTCCCTGTAGTGGGGAGTGACAAGCCAGAGGTGGTTTCCGTCACACACCAACTGAAGTGCTCTAAAGACAAAGTGGAAAATGACTAATCTGCGACCTGATGGACTGTGTGGCCAAGATGATTAACCTCCCATCACTCCCTGAGGAAGTGACATGGGCACTAAAGCAGGGCCAGAGAGCTTTTGGAGCATCCGATGCCAAGGCTATAGGCAGGAAGTGCACAAGCGCATCAGGAAAGCACAGAACAGAGGAAGGGTCCCTGACTGAGGAGGTGCATGTACAAAATGCTGATTTTCCACTTGTACACGTTTCCTTTAGAAGCAAAGAAAGTGAAATCAAACCACACTGACAAAAAAGGTGACTTACAATGTTATATATACACAACTGTCGTTTTCCAAAAAAATAAAAAAAAAAAACATTAAAAGTAGCAACATTACATTCAATGCAATTAGAACTGTATTATGAAAGTGGCAACTTCTTCATAAATTGGTATTTTATGACTCAAGATTTTAAAAACTTTATTAATCCCAGGGGGAAATTGTTTTGCTTGGTTACAGCTGCACTGCACCTGACAAGGGAAACAAAGAAAGAAAGAGCCAATACAATAAATACAATACTACATGTATATGAATATGAGTAGTGATATGAAAACTTATTGACATGTTTCAGCATCAGTCTCCCTTACCATATGGACAGGAGTTGTAAAGTTTAACAGCCACTGGAAGAAAGGATCTTCTGTGGCATTCTGTGGAGCACTTGGCAGTGAAAACATAACTAGTTTCCAGACAAGAGGTACTGAGTACAAACACTACTGATCCAAAGATACTATAGCTCCATGAAGACCACACAGAAGCAACAGAGAAACACTGCTGTCAGATAAACGCATATGTACAACAACAGTCAGACATGACCAATTTCCTTAATATGGAAAATGAGAAATGTTTAGGAAGCAGAGCTCACTCGGACACAGGAAGACGTGGTCTGGCCAGCAAAGTCAGCAGCACAGCTGAGTTTACAAGGGCACAATTCATTATTCTGTCTACAAAACTTCAGGATGTTTCCTTTTCCAGGCTAGTAAGTTATTTCTGCTGGGGGAGGGCGGGGGTCAGTAATTTACCACAGAAACACCATTATTCTTCTGTACTGTTCAGCAGAACTACCATTATGTGTGATCTGTTAATTTTTTTCTGTACATATATTTTTGTCCATTAAAAAGTACTTTGTAGCAATAAGCTCAGATGAATGGGCAATGACATTTATGGCCAAGTATGTTTTGCACACACAGCATTTGTTCTCTGCATATAACACATCTCCCTGGGGGCAAGAAGTGGGGAGCCACACTCAGCACCCAACGAGCTAGCGTTCTGAGCATCTTGCTCAGGAACACACTTGGTGCCTGGGCTGGGATTTGAACCAAGAGACCTCCATAACACATCCTGATATTCTACCTGTTGAGCCACCAGGCAGCGCGATAACAATCAGCTTTTATTGTCACTACATACATGTACATTGTACAATGAAATTTGTTCTGTGCATTTAACCCCTCTCCTGGGGGAGCAGTGGGCAGCCAGCCAGATGCGGTGCCTGAGGAGCTAGCGCTGACTGTCTTCTTCAAGGACACACCTGGCTGTGCTGGGATTGGAACCATGCTCCAAGCCCAGTACAAACTTCATAACATTTCTGTACAAGCTGAAATGAGTTTATAGACAGCAGAAGCAGTAGTTACATTCAGAGTATAAATGAAACCATGCAGAAAGTTATCCCATATATACTCAATTGCCTACAAAAATTCTTCATACATCAAGTTAGCTAAGTTCAGAAAATCCTCAGGATATAAAGTAGAATAGCTGTGGCTATCATGCTCCGAGATGAAGTAAAAAACGAAACAGGGACACTCAGCTGGTCTGTTTTACTGTTCCAAGCCCATCTGATGAGGTCAGCCAGCATGAAGCTGAGAAACACCATTAGGCCAAAGACAGAAGTGCAACACTGCCGTCTAGAAGCCAATAACAAAAGCCGTGCACATTTCTGGTATTAAAATAGGTTTATTTTTCCGTGAACATTTTGTAAATAACGCAACTTTTTTTGCATAAAAACATTTTAAAATGATCCCACTCAAATTATGCATATTATACAAAAGTAACATTCACGTAGTACAATTTTATGAAAATTTAACTTCACTAAATGAATCACAATACTCAATAAAAAACAAAAGCCGCCACCACCACAACAACAACATTCAGTTAAGATAATTTACTGAACGTAAATTAATAAGGTCCAACACTCCAATTACCTAAGATGTTAAGGACATTTTTAAGGAAACCAAAGATGGAGGGTAGATGAGTTTTCAACTTCTAGACTGAACCTTACCTTGTCAAAATATGTTACGTATTTTGGTCCAATTAATAATTTTACAGCCAAATTTTTAAAGAACTTCTGTCAAACATTCTGTCACAAAACTATGACCTCGACAGAACAAATACATACATAGTAGAAGTATGGTATATTAAACTAATTTACTTGTTCCGCAGGCCTGAAAAGATTACTTTGGGAACTGCAGTAGTTACATTTCAATGCGTAATGAAAACCAATAATGATCACAGCCCATAAAACCAGCTGTCTATTAGATTCAAAACAACTTAATGCTGCAAATTTTACTGAAAATGGTTAACCTTTATATCAGTTATATCAGACCAATGGTTAGAACTTTCACTGATGTCAGATCAAAGTTCAAACCACCAACCCACATTTAAAAAAAAAAAATTAATGAAAGAAAAACAATATCAAGTTCGGTCAATGCTGGGCACCTTTTCCTGAGTTAAAGCATGTTTTTTTAAACATTCAAACAGATGCACAGTTAAGATGCAAGCACGACTCATTTCGTTGCTTAACAGCCACTTGTACCACCAACACTCATTGATCCATTTAAACATCAAAACCACACTTTCTGTCTTCCAACAGAAGCACGAACGCGCCCTCTAGTGGTGGAAGCACTCGTGTGCAATTATGCACAGCCAGAACTATAGCAAAGTTTGGGGGCAGGACAACCTGCCTAAAGTTAATGATGGCAGCCGCTACGCAAAATATAAGGTATGATAGAGTCACAGCTTTAAAATGGCAGAAAAACAGCCTTTCACACACAGTTGCTTCCTAAATATCTTCTTTTTGAATGTTTACTAACCTCAGACTCACGTTGAAATAAGTCCATTCAGCCACTCATTCACAGACAATTTGATGTTTATACATTTGGTTAAAAAAGCCACATTTCCAAGCAGATCTCAAAGCCATGCAAAACTAGAACAGATGACAGTTCCTAGACACAGCACACACTCAACCATGGATTTGTACACCAGAACACTGTATCAATTTAATTTTTGCTTGTCCCACTTCAGCAGACCAGACCAACACTTCCTTTACTTAACTGAGATCATTTTCAAATCAAAGAACCCCAAGCAGACAACCTGAACACAGCCCATTTCAACCACTTTTTCTCAGGACTTCCCCCCTAGTCAAGCTGTTAAGTCTGTGTCAGCACCTGTGGGGGTCACACACAGGCATTGAAGCTCCTAAGCAAAAACTTAAGTGAGCCAACTTACAGTAATGTCACACAGTTTGAAAGCAGCCCACTTCCAACTAGACAGATGATCAAAAACCTAAGCAAACTACTTGGTGTGGAGGTAGCTAGTGCAACGTCTCATAAATCGCTATGTGTTCTAGACAAGCCAAATCTTGAGCCAGAATCTTCGAGGCTTCCTGTCCAGCTAAAGCCCAGGAACGCGACAATATTCAGTAATCACTGCTGACCTCAGCATGTGGCCAGTGATGGACCCCATTCACTGCCCACGTCTGTTAACTGCACAGCACATTCATCATAGTGTTCCAATACTTTTTATACTGTATCCAAGTATTCCATAAAGTCACCTGCAGTTTCTCAGGTGAAAATACATACAGAGCAGTCATAGATGAGTCTGACTGTTCCAGTTTAGCTTTAGGCAAATAATAAATCACTGTTAATTTATTTCAAATTCCAAGGCAGCCCCATCATGAAAGAAAACAGCAAAATCAAAAATTATATCAATATAAAAATCAGCAACACCAAACCAAAATTTGCATATAAAATCCAATGGTGGGGGGGAAAATGCATTCACACCAAGATCTGGTTCTCAAGATTCTGCAGTACCAAGTCAATCTGGACGTGGTCCAGTGGTATTCAGGCATTGTCCCTTTGCAGCAGTACTAAAGGCAGGAGTTCCCTGTAGAGCTGCCATTTAACCAGGCTTGATTAGCAATGCGTTGCCCAACAGTGGTTGTCCTTGTGCATTGATCTTAGAGTGCATAGCCTCACTGTCCCCAGGGCTGCCTGCTCGCCCGCCCCCAAACACCATGTATCCCATTAATCTCCCTCTCAGAAATCAAATATAAACCAATTAAGCATGCCACACCCCCCCACCCCCAAGGAGCCAACTAGTCTCCTCCCCTTCAGGTAGATGGATCCCCATTGGTGGAGGAGCGTGCTGTCCTACTTGACCCCTCCCCCTTATCCAGCACACCCAGCAGCTCGGTGAAGTCGGCTTTGCTGCCAGCCCCAGCATGACGAGCGCTGTTTTCCACAAACATATGGGGGATGTCCTGGCCAAAGTAGATCTTACTGTTGGCGGCGATGGCCTGGTACTTCATAAGCTCCAGGTACTCTGGCGTCAACTTGAGCTGATTGAACAAACAAACAAACATGACAATCACAACAGCAAGCCAGAGCCAAGCGTTAGGTGTGCGTTTCTGCATGCAAAGCGTAGACAAAAGAGAAAAACACTAATTTCTACGTCTCTTTTCAATAGCTGCCAAAATTTACGTTACACCCGGCAGTGATAGTTTAACTCATTTACAAATAATCCTGACTTATTAAAAAGGGAAAGAAGGAGGGGGGGGGGGGGAAAAAAAAGTTTACCCTGTTGGCTTCTGCAAATTTAGCAGCTGTGTAGTATTCGGCATCAGCCTTCGCCTTTTCCCTGGCCAAAAACGCAGCATCTAGGATGGGGGGGTGGAGGGTGGAGACCATAAAACAGTGCTCTATCTGGGATTCTTATTGGACCAATGGAATGTTGCATGAGGTTAAATTTTTTTTGTTAAACCAACCCTCAATTTCAGAAATTTTCTTCTCCGTTTCTTTCTCCATGACTTTCTGCTGAAACTGAATCTCCGCCACTTGAGCCATCTTCTGGGCCTCTGGATTGAAAGTGTGACACAAACACAAAATAATTAAATCCCTCAGTTTGCAGACAGGCTATGTTAAACCACTGCTGCTACAGTGATGAGTGTGGTCTACCCATGGTACTAATGCCAACACCACACATCACACTCAGCATCAACATGCATGCCAAATCCACAGGGTTTTACAAACAAAGAACTAGTTTGTGTAGGGGATTCAGTACACATCAAACCAAGGGCAACAACAAGCAGAAAAAGCTTAGTCTGTAATTTACCGATAATGGCCTTCTTCCGCTCGGTCTCTGCCTCCTTTTCAACCACCTTTTGCGTCTGGGCTGTGATGAGGAGCCTGGTCTTTTCTGCCTCCCTGCACATGACAGAGCAGCACAGTCACCTGCCTGTGGTGTGCCCACACAGGTACGCATGTGCACGCACACGCCACACTCACATCAACTCAAAGTTCCTCCTAATCGCCTCTGGGATTTTGGGCTTTGTGACACGCACTGCCTGAAAGAGAAATGAGGCTTGCAGTCTGTCAAAAGGTATCTAATACAACAGGTTTGAGAACAGCATGCACGTCTATCCTCCAAAGAGGTGTGATCTGACCTGCTACCAGAACTGTGGTGAAGGCTGATGCCAGCCCCACCTGCTTACCTGGATAGTGAGGCCAGGAGCCATGACATTCAGATCCTTCTGCAGGGCAGTTTTCAGGTTCTCATCGATTATGTCTGAGAACCAGGGTCAAGTGGCATCAGTTACAGCAAACAAGTGCATCAAAGGCACTTTTAATGATAAATCACACACACACACACACACACACACACACACACACACACACACACACTACAGCGCATGCAAAACACTCACCAAATAGTTCAATGTACACCTCCTGCAGAGTGTGAACGCTGCAAAACTGGTTGAGCTCATGATGAATCTTGTTAAATATCAACGTCTTATCATAATCTGCAGTGTAGTTCCTCACAATGTCCACCACTGAACAATGACAGCAGAGTAAGAAACAGAGACATTCAGCATGAGTAGACACAATAAAAACACAGAAGAGGGCTTACCCGCAGAAGGAACCAGCATGTTGACCACCTCAATTCGATCAAAGTAAATCATGACTCCTCCACTGTTGGCAGACCAACAGAGGTGTCAAGAAAGCTGACAAAGTGAAGATAACACCTTGTACAAGTGTAACATTGTTCTGTTCTGCTCCACACAAACAGACACACACACACTTTCAATCAAAGAAAAGTCAGCAAGCTCTGTACCTTGTTCCACATGGCACATTCTTTATTTCATCTGTTTGTAACGTTGTCTGTAATGTAAAAAAAAAAAATAAAAATTTCAACAAAGAATTACAGACAAACAGAAGCTTGTTATTGCCAGTTAAAAGCAACTGACCTGCACAGATCTGTAGGTGGTGATGAACGGAAGCATGATGTGATAGCCTGGTCCATTAGGCGTGGTCAGTAGAGCGCCACCTCTGGCAAAAAAAAAAAACACAGACAGGAGGCAGGACATTAACAGGCCAGGTGTTTCCTGAGCACAACGTCTTAGTAATTACACATCTCTTACACCACAAAGAAACTGCTGCACCATTATAAATAAATATATTAATAAAGTAAAAACAGCTAGGAGAAAAAAAATTACTTGTCAGTAATGACTCACCTGTAGTATACGGCAAGATGACCTTCTTCGATCTTGTGTATGGAGGAATGCAACAGGATGGCCATCACCCCCATGACTGCAGCAAGTACCGCCCCAGCATGAGCCATTGTCATTATCCTCAGATCGCGCCTCTGGAAAACAACAACAACCACAAAGCATGAGACTTTTTCCTGAAGCACAGACCTACATCTCTCTGAACTCTCGCCACACTCACCCAAACTCAGTTACATCCTCAACTGCAGCAGCAGCACCAACTTAAGCAGATTACAGAAACTTAATGCAAGGGAACAACAGTAAATAATTCTCTGTGATCGAAAATAACTAAGAGCATTTATTGTAAATAACCTGCTTTAGTGTTTAAATCCCTTTTGAAATATCAGCTACACTTCCATACTAAGCACTCTAGTTATCTGACAGTAAATGCTAGCAAATATGCAAGGGTTCTCAAATGGCAAACTAAACTATACAGCTTGCCTGGACATACCTGGCCATCTGGTGCTGTCAAGGGCAAAACACTCCCATATAATACTTTGCAGATTCTAGTTTACTCATCTTATGTGGACTCTAATTACTGCAAATCAATTATTACATACAAAGCAAATATCTAGTGTACAACTATCAGCCGATCTGAACGTCACACAAGTTGTTTGACTAGATTGATCTTTCTAAATTAAAGTGGCTATCGGGATCCAAGGGAATGCTTACACATGGTTAAAAAGATACACACGTGATCTGGATGTAGTACAAAAATTGCAGATTTTATTTGGACGTTTATGCTTAACGTCCAAAAGCATAAAACGTCAATACCGTTAAACTGGATAACATCAGTTTTCGTAACATGCGAACTGATTTAAAGCACCGAGGTTATGACAAACATCACCAAGTTTTATTCCATGACCTAGTGAACGAATTTCTTTATCTGCCTTCCATTGATTATATTGCCACACTCCGCATATAGTACAGTGGCTGTATTAAGTTAAACGACAGATAAACAAGAAGTGCATTGTATTCAGTGTGTTATATTGTACATGCAAACATAAATTCAGCATTTGGACACTAATGCAATTTTCTTCGGCTGTAGTTAACTTTACATTGGATCCCTCTCATGTCTCCATCAACGCCAGACACGATCAATGCTCCGCTTTGGCGCTTCCCCTTTAGCGTTTAAAAAGTTGCTGTTAACTACTTCACACGGCTCGGCTGACACAGTTCACAGGATAATGACAACCAGGACTTCGTACAGCCTCAAACGTGCCGACACCTTTAGCATGCATGCTAACAAACTACAGAGAAGACAATTCCGCCAAGAAAAACCGAAGTAAGAGTCAATGAGGAAACCACAACGGAGGGCACGTCGCTTAACCGTTCACAATTTGACAAGTTATAATCATGCTCTACGCATTTGATTCAAACTCACCAATCGAATAAACCTGTAGCTCCTATACTTCTCTTAACATATATTTTCTTTTATTCCATACCCTGCAGCCACCAAACCCAGCAGGTTTTATCAGCATTGGCTGGTTCCCTTCAGTCAGCGCACTCCTCTTTTCTTCCGGGTGAAACGCGCGACTCTATTAAAGAGACAGTACGGATTATCGGACACGTATATTAGGTAGAACACGGCATCTGTACGGCACACTGCTACATAATTTATTAAAAAACAAAACCATTTTTAAGATGTCAAGGTTATTTATTCAACTTTTCCCTCAAATTGTTCGCCCGATAATATGATTTGTAATGAGCGAAGTTGTTAAATTATAAAACAATGCAAAATGGAATTATTCTCAGTAGTAGTCTCAAAATTTAGGACTACACTTCATACAGTAATCACGTTGTTTTCGCTGCGTTCAAAATACATTTTTAATTAAATATGGAAATGTTATAAATTTTAATAAAGTCTTTGCCTAAAGAATTAGGATTTCAGTTGGACATCAAAAGTCAGCAAAATTTTTAAATCTGGCTCGGGCGTTAAATAACCTTTGTTAGATGTTCTCTGGGTTAAATAAAATGTTACTTGATAGCTGAATTCGTTACTGGTAGCATAGACACAAGTTTATCATACTAGTGCATAAGAAGTAACACAGGAAAAAACACTCAGTTAAACAAAGGTCTTACTCGGTTTTATTAAAAAACTGTCAGACACCTGTCAAAAGAAACCGTCACTCCAGTGTACTCGCGCTTTACAGACAACTGTCAAAAGAAACCGTCACTCCAGTGTAC
>JABJVR010033579.1:0-17893 GCA_025773905.1 Chitala chitala
TTTTGTTTCCCCGTTGGGGGGGGGGGGCGGGCGGCGGGGGGGGGGGCCGCGGCGCGGGCCCCCCCCCCCCCCCGTGGACAGCTAACAGGCTCTGAGGATCCAGCCTCACTTAATTTCCATCCAGGTTTAATTCTATCTCACGCCAATTCACCTGGGAAATCAACGGCGGTAAAGAAGTAACTAATTGACAAATTGAGAGATATTAATGTCTGGCGGTGGGGGTGCAGTGCTAGCGCTTTCTCATCTAGAAAATGTTTTCAGGGTAACACGTTGTTGTTGGTTGGCACAGGCCACTCCTGCCAAATTCATTTTGCTACCATGCATTTCCTTCTACAGTTCTCCCCACATGTGGCGTTTCAGTCCCCCCCTCCACCTTCTTGCATGCCTCCTTAGGGACAGCTCCACAGTCCTAAGAATGCTAAGAATGTAGGCATGAGCGCATGTGGGGGGTGACACAGGAATGGCAGTCTACCTGCCGCCCACGCTGCAAGTAAGGAGGGAAGCAATGATGCCTTTATGGCAGCCACGGGGGGGATCCAGTAAGGATCACGATACCAACCCTCTAGAGAGACAGACAGGGGATGTAACAGGTGAAAGTGGCCTGGGGTCGTGGGTCAACTGTTCAGTGAACCTGGGGTCGTGGGTCAACTGTTCAGTGAACCTGGGGTCCTGGATCCACTACTCAGTGGGCCTGGGGTCCTGCGTCAACTGCTCAGTGGGCCTGGGATTCTGGATGCTACATATTTACAAGCCCTTCACAAAAAATAAAATCTTAAGTACAGTGGGGGGTTAATAATGTGCCACGCAAATAATACAACTCTTTCGATCTTTATTCTATCACTAGTTTGTTGTTATCGTCCTTTTACAGCACCTCTGGAGAGAGTACTTGATTACTGACATTTTGCTAAAGAAAATAATATGCTCCGTGTAATGAAACATCATACACAATCGTATAACGTGCACCGACTGATCTGAGGTTGACATTTCAAAGACAGTCAATTATCATGTCCTGTTTCCCCAGCAATGACATGCTCATTTTCAGCAGGAAGAGAGCCTGGGATTTCACAAAGCGAAGTCGGCTAAAAGCATTGTTACGGAGTCATGAGATTTATCCCATTGTGCCGTGCTCTAAGGTAGAGCTCCTGCTGGCATTTCATGAAGTCCCATTGCTCGACGTGACCTTTTCAGCAAAGACGAATTCGGCATGACATCGTCTGTGACACTTGTTTTAAAAGAAATATATATTAATAAAAAGCACCTGCCAGAGTTGACAACTTTAGTACTCATACCCACTAAGATATGGTGGCATAATCAAAGCACAATTTACCTCTGAAGATAAAACTTCCAGAAAAATAAAAAAAGAATTTAAGCCAGTGTGGAATAACAAATATCATGGCTATGTACTTATTCATCTCCTTAGAGAGAGCTAATAGCTAACAAAAGCTTTCCTTCTGCTGCAGAGTACCAGCAAGGCTGTAGATCTGCCTTTCTTCATGTTTATTCAGACACATAATAATAGCAACATATTTTTTTGTCTTCTCCTGCTCTCTGGGGGGAGGGAGGGGGAGAGTAGATGACACATGATTTCATCTCTCGCACTGATCATTACCATGGCAATTCTGTGGCCCTGTATCCATTACCGTCAGACTTTTTCAGCGTTTCATCTGTTTCCTGCACAACT
The DNA here is from genome assembly GCA_025773905.1 of Chitala chitala. Lineage (NCBI taxonomy): Eukaryota > Metazoa > Chordata > Actinopteri > Osteoglossiformes > Notopteridae > Chitala > Chitala chitala. Next base: position 1,682 of record JABJVR010033579.1, read on the forward strand.
TGCAGCCTGGGACAAGCAAATGACCCAGGCGGCGATATTACCATGCTCTCGGCCATACGAATTTGCACAGCTGGCTAGAAAACAGCAACGGCAGAAAGGCAGCGGTATCGCGAGGAAAAGGTTCGCCACTCCCAAAGCCTTTTAATGTATTCTATTTATAACGTTTTGTGGCTTTAAAAAATAATAATAATCTGTGGAAACACAGGCGCAATAATGATGTCAGTTTTAAACAGATCCCAAGAGACCTTGCATGGATGGAATCGCTTTCGCTGCTGGAAAAATGATTCTCCCAGCTCAGGGAAAACTAATTTGCTCAACATGTGCAGGCTGTAAATCAGTCAGGCCCTGAAAGGGAAACATGGGAGAGTAAAAGAAAGGGGGTAAATAAGACGTGACTGCTGACAGTTCCGAAAGTCCAAGGGGGATCTGTGGGTGATCCACTAGTGCCTCTGTTTGACAATCCCCCTCCTCCCCCCATCCCTCCATCCACCACCACTGGCACCCGTCTTACCTTCACAGACCTTCAGCCAGTAAAGGACACGAAGGCACAGGGGAGAACAACGGGAAGGCTGGGAAAAATGAAATAAGGTCAGTAATGCGAGAATGCGTGCTTGCTTTTGTGTGCGTGCTCGTACTTGCGTGTGCGCACACACAGGCACAGACGCACACAGAGCTTCTTATGAAAGCACAAGAGCTCAAAGAGACATAGTAAAGCACAAGGGAGCCCACACAGGCTCACTGCCAATTGCCCTGTCTTTCACTTTCTCAACTGTTTGTTTTACTCTCATTCTCATCCCTCTTATCTCCAGCTCAACGGTCAATATTTAGTCACCACTGTACCATCAAATCAGCATTCAATAAATCAGACAGTCATTATAAAGCAAAATGTATGCTATAGCAGGTATGGTGGCCCAGCAGTAATGCCTCTGTCTTGTAGACAGGAAGTTGCCTACCACCCTGTGATGTGTTGGGACCCTGTCTAGGGTGTACCCTGTCTGGTGCCCTAGGCTGCCTGGGGTAGGCTCCAAGCCACCCGCAACCCTGCAAAGAATAAATGGCTGGATGGATGGAAAACATGTTTTACCTGAATACAACTAAATCCTTAACTCATCTCAAACAACGGCAGCAAAATGCACTAAAAGAAAATCACAAACCAGGCCACTAGAGTCATGCATACAGACTGTTCACAAATTTCTGGGTTTTAAAAAGTATCTCATCGGAAAAATAAAGTAGCACATATGAAGCCCTGCACCGAGTTCCAGGCTCAGTGTTGCATAAAAATGTTGCTGGATTATTATTTTTTTTTTTTGAGTCTTGTGGGGAAAAACAAAAACAGTATGTAGTAAGAGAAGCAGCGGACATGCCAGCGGTTCCTATCATCAGGTCAATAAAACCGCATACATAATGGATTTTTCCTACCTGCCCACTCAGGCGCCTAGTTAGTTGGGTTTTACTTTTTACCAGAACTCAGGGAGCCCCCAACAGCCAAACACTCCTCAGAAAGAAGTGGAACAATAACACCCCCTGAGTTATTATCCAACATTGCTGTCAGCATTCATGTTGTGCCTGCTTGAAGGATTATTCAGATCTGGAGGACGTGGCATACAAAAGGCAGTCGATATGACAGCGGTCCATCCAAGTCTCCCTCGTGCCCCTTAACACTCTCCACGGGCTATTTGAGAACAATCACCCCAGGGAAAAACGCTCCTCAGATGGTGTGTCAATTCAGAAATGAAGATCTGGAGCAAGGCCATCAGATTTATTTACACTACTGAGAATGTCGGATACCTACGCTCTGCTTCACACTCTGGAATGTAATTATTTTTTTCTACCCAATTCTAAGGATTTCTTGGCAATTCTAAGCACTTTTGTTTGAATTCCTTAAATAATATTCCTGTACGTGACGATAAGCTTTTTAACTTTTTATGCGCGGAGGCTTTTAGGTAAAAGGCACCCTTTACAAACCTTGCACAACACTTTCAAAAAACACTGCATATGGTCATAAAACCCAATATCTGACACCATTAATTGCCATGTGCATGCATTTCAAATAGCATGTAAGCACCTTATAAGTGCTCACAAAAAGCATCTACTTCAGCAGTGTTGCAAAGATCCTCTTTCAAAGTGCCAGTCAATTCTTGATTGACTGATTCTAATAAATAAATTATAGTCAGATGTCTAATATAAAACGTGTTTGGCTTCATCGGGCCCATCCTGCTATACTCCACACATAGTTTCTCACGTACAAACACACACCTGCATCTGCTAATCTGTTTTAGCATCAGAACACATTTGTTTCTCCTCACACTGAACTACAACATCAAACCACACAAGGCCAAAAAGATTTATATGCAATGTTTATATGCAATGCCAAGGGTTGCGCATCACAGATGAACCGATACACTCCAGGGTCAAATTAGAGAACCTGAAAATAGCAACAAGGTCACATATATGTAAACAAGCACAGCACGGAGAGTTGAGAAGCTCATTCACACACGTGTGTGAGTGGAAATTTAGGACAGGTGAGGACAGAGCCCTAACACTCAGGTGTTTACTCTTCAGGTAGAGCTAGCTGTTGAGAGACTGCTCATTAAAATCCATAAACGATGGTGAACGGCTGTTGTGCCTTGATGGATGGTATTCCAGCTGGAGGGCTTCAATGAACTCTTTAGAATGTGACACGGAACTGTGGAAAAATAAGGCATATGCTCTGCTTAACGGGGTCAGCTCAATAAATAAAATGCGATGTAAACCTGTGAATCGTAGAGGGGCTTCCGTCAGCAGTTCCCATCACAGTTGGGTGGGAGGGGCCATGTTCAGCACATCTTCAGCTGTACATCCCCTCTGTGTTGCCGTGGCAATGTGCCACACACTCAGGCAGATGTTAGGGCCTGGGCTCTAGACAGTAGGACCTGAGTAATGAGCACTCTAGGGGAACCTCAGCGGTGAGAAGACTTCCCACACCTTACTTCTAATGTGCTGGTCTCCAACCCACAGTAAATACACACACACAGACACACACACACACACACAGATACATATCGCACACATACACAGAACATTGCTAAAATTATATTTATAACGATTTCTAAAAGTATAAATTCACTGGCAGTTAATGTATGATAGTAATTATCAATTAGTTGACTTATCTATTAAAGTACAATTAAACGTGTAATTAAAAGCTAGTTATAAATTTGACCAATTTTTTTCCCAAGCCAGGCACTGATAAAAGTTCTTTAAATGAGGTATGGAAGACACACAACTACATCAACACACAGACACATGCACACACACACACACACACACACACACACACACACACACACACACACACACACATGCACACGCACAGGCACACAAACAGTGCTGGGAGACCTGCAGGTCTCAGCAGGTGATTGAAAGGGGCCGCACTGCGATTTGATGCGTGATTGGAAAGGCCTGGAGTGTGGCAGTAACAGCAGCCCGCTATGTTGCTTCTCAACACCCCCGCGGTGTTCCACATGCGACGAGAGGTGACTGATGTATCACCACATTGACACAAACACACATTCGGAGGCCCCCCCGCCTCCGAATGTGTGTTTGTGTCAATGTGGTGATGGCATGGCAAAGGCACACAGCCACATCTCCCTCTCTGCACTACTGGCCAACAGGAGAAGGAAAAACACAAGATGGAAACAAAGTGCTCAAAAATCCAATTAAAGGTCCTCTCTTGCCAAATAGCCTTTGCTTTTAATGGACAAAGAAAAGAACTTAATGACTCACAGTCTTATTATTAGGCTCCCAACAGAATGCAGTGCATCTCTCGGCTTTGTGAGGAATGTTGTAGATCACATCAGCACCCCGGATACGCGTGTGGACTCGTGCGTAGGTGCAGGGACCCGAGTCTGCCCCATGTGTCCCTACACGACACTGGAAATGCAGAGCTCACACACATCCGCCAGGTACACCAACAGCTTTCACATACAGGTGGACAGCAGCTGACAGAGCTGCCTTTAAGTGGAACAGCGACACACAGCTGGGAGCCTCACGTTTCTGTTGTGACAGCCCAGGGCCAGGAGGAATGGCCTCTGCCTCTGGAGGCGTAACACACCTTTATAGTGACAATTAAGACAGCACTAATGCAGGATCTGTCAGCTAGTGTGCCCAGGGGAGGGTTTGGCATCTGAGCGCATGCAGTGAGATCCGACCCAGATCCTTCTATAAGGCCCAACACGGAAACAAGAGCTTTGCTTCGCAGGCCAGGTGCAGCCCCTGTCTGTGTCCAGTTGCTGAAGACCCCTGAAATGGCCTTAGCACTGTACAAGGTAACACCGGATGGCACACGTGAAGGCATTTGGCAATTCCGTGCCACCTCAAGTTCATTAGTAAACACTTTTCTTCACGTTCTTACCCAGCTGCACCAGACCAGATTGAAGGTATGTAGGGATGGCATTTTCCAGAATATGAGGCACTCTAGCCTCACAGTTCATATTACATGATCTGAACAGGTGTGTCTGTTGTACCCTTTAAGATGGTTAACTTGAACCAAAGCAAACAAAATACACACCTGCATAAATGGGCACAAAATTTGTATGTTGCCATTATAGAAAATCATTTTCCATGAACTGGTGAAGTAATAAAGGTATAGACAAAAGATACCAGTACACATCATGAGACCACTTATGATACATTACGCATTGTAACCCACACATGTCCTTTTGACACAATACAGGGCCATTGATAACACTAGTGAGCCATATATATATATGAGATATACTATAATCTCTGGGCAAAAAAGTGATTTCTCATTGTTTTGAGGCAGTTTGTTTTGTGTAACATGCAGCCAATGTGGCATCCTGCCATATATATCTGCTATTTGAGAATGTATCTTTGTGGCATCTGGCAATAACAAGTTGTCAGTGGTATTCCCGAGGGAGCCGTGTATAATCATTATTTATCGTAGTTATCACCCACACCTTGGTGCCTTTTCTTGTAGAGTATCAAACCCAGATGTCTGCCTGTCCATTCACCTTCTCCCACCTGACAATGACACACTCCAAAGGCATTCCTGTCTGTTATGCCACTCTGTAACATTTGTGAACTAACTTGACAATTAACCGTCACCCTCTAAAACTCTCTATCGTACATTAGTTGGTTTTTTTTATAATTCATTGTTTTTATATTAAAAGTTCATTCAAGTAGACCAATTAACATTAGAAATAATTACAAATTAAGAAAACAGCCTAATTATGCACTGATACCACCTTACCTGTCATTTGAACGTAATATCTTGTATACAATTAACACAGCCGTTTCAGAAAACATAAAACATGGAATTATAATTTTCTCTAATTAGGCATCTGGTCCAGGAGTTCAGTAGAGGACATGGAAAGAACAGGGACAACACAGTCTTGTAAAGACAAACACACCTCTGCCAATGCAGCAACACCTACTCCCACAAGTCAACAGGACCTTCCCAGAAAGCCTGGCGGACGCTCTCCAATTAGTGCCTGGCAGCTCCACGAAGCCATGCTGAAGCAAGTCCAGGGGAAAAAGGGGGGGGGGGGGCGTTGTCAGGGCTTGGGCCCCGCATGTGAGGAAGGTGCCACATCCACATGATAAGGTCTTTGCGAGCCCTCGGAGGGGGGCAACGCGCTGAGGTTGTGGTAAAACAAAACCAGGGCACACTTTCTCGTGCCGCCCTCCCCACTAGCTTCATTTCCAAAGTCAGTGACCCAGTTTGCGCAGTTAGAAGTCAGCGCTGGAGGGATTCTGCAGGGCCGCCACATGCTTGGGAACAATCTGGTATTATTACACATCTCACAATTGGCTGCACTGTTGCCAGTCTTGCAGGAGAAATGCCAGCAGGTCAGAGCAGTGCCTACATTAGCATGGCATCGCTACATTCATGGCTTAGCCGAGATGTCGTCCTGTTTTATGTATATAGCAGCAGAACAGCTGAATCAATTAAGTGATTTTTAAGAGCACTTGCTCCAAGTTGCAAAAGCCTTTTTCCTGTGGGATCCAAGCAGATGATCTTTCTCAACAAATAGACCACGTGCCACCAAATATTCATGTGCTCATCCAAAGTAGTGGATATTGTAGTGGTCACTGCTGATATGAACAGGCTGCTCCCAGTCGATTCCAACTCACATCACACACATTTGAAAACGCAGCCCATTGGCAGTCCTCGAAAGAAAAAGCCTTACTGTTAAAGACAAAGCCTGGCAAGGTCAGCAGTGATAAACAAAGGCCACGACACAAAGGTTCAGTCAATCTTCAAGGGCCATCACACTATTACTCACCGGCCAGACCATTATTCAGCTTCTGGTACACAGTCATTCTCAGTCTCGGGTACACACTCGGCCAGCCATGGCAGGAGGATAACCATATCGCATCCACAGACTTGGACATCATGATCAACAATTTATGGCCCATTTAGCAGCATGTCTGGATTAAGTCTAAGAGGTGGTTTATGGATCTCTGCTTCTTACACCCATAAAAACACACGGGGTGTACGACAGGAAAGCACACATATGTGCCTCTCTCTAGAATTAGTAGTCACTCCTGTTTTCCATAATAAAAATTATTTTTAAATAGTTAGTCTCAGTATGTCCAGTAGAGAGAAGCAGCTTTTACTTCTGAACACAGAAGCCCTGAAATATGAAAAACAAATAAAAGCGGCACATTAACAATCATGTTTAAACTTAACCACCTGCGTCTGCAAAATTAAAGCAAACACAATGCCTGACTTTGGCTTGAATTGGGAAAATGAATATTCCTTTCAAAAGGCACATTTTCACTTGCATCCAGTAATTCTCAGGTTACTGCAAATCGGCTACATGCTAGTACCATCAGCATAGCAGCGGGCACAGAGATCTTCTTCAAAATTCTCTCCTTTTGTTCACCTTGCGCCCTATTAGCTTCCTATAGCAACCTGTTCCAGCATTTCTTTTCACCCCCTCGGCAACAGTTGCTGGGACAGAATTCCATTCGTCTGCAGCAGGTGCACTGTTTACGGTTGTTTCCTGTCAGATGCCGATTCGCAAAACTGCAAGGAATTACTACACTTGTTACCTAAGTCCGCCTATCTTTAATTCTTCCCCTTTTTTAATTTTATGGCAAATTTGGTCATAAAGAACTGCCAGTGTGAGCTCCTTGTCGCATTTATAACCGTGCTGTCAGTCAGGCGTCAGGAGCAGCAACAAGCATGTTTGTGAAGTGATTAGACAAGCACTTCTGAACAAGTGTCCAGGGGCTGTGAAAAGGACACCAAAAGGAAGCGCATCTCATCTTCACCTGCTCACAGCAGCTTCATCAGGGGATGGTAAACAAAATAGCGTAACTAACCCTGCGAGAACATTCACCGTGTGTCTTTAATTCCCGCTTACTGCTCTCAGCCACGGGGTTGATCCTACTGACAAGCAGGAATAAATACGCTTGCACACAGCCTCGGTCGAGTTCATATGCACGCACGCACACACACTATGTACACATACTGTACACACAACCACTGTAGGTAGGCAAACAGACACATAAATACACACAGCCTGCACTCGCAATGAAAGACTCACATTCGCATGTGCAAACACAGGCGAACGTATGTTAATTAAAGCACTGCAGTCAGTACACAGGTGCAACAAATTGAATGTTCTAGTTTCATTTTCTAGCCTTCACTGCACACTTATCCAAATCTCAGGTCTGCTTTTGGACACACCAGAAACATGAATAAACTATGTCTGCCTGAATATGATGCTGCCGACAGGATCTGAAACCCCTGCCATTATTCTGCCTAGGTGTCTTTTCATGTGATGCTAGTATCCACACAAATTAGCGCATGTCAAAATCTGAAACCACATGCTCATAAACTAGACAGTCAGCAACATAATCTGCATGGGTCAGTCGGCTATCTTTCACCTGTGTGGGAAACAGTCTGAAAGGCGCACTACACAGCTCAGCAACTGTCAGCATCCTTCATAAAGGTGGAGAAAACAGGGGCCGTGTGCTGGTACATGTCTGACCCAAACCATACCACTAACAAATGTTGGACAGTATACAGTAAAAGAGGGCAGGGAATTGCGGGCAGCACTGATGCCACACTGTAGACAGAAAGAAAGCTTTTCCAAGAGCCTCCATCTGGCATGGGCGGAGCCCGGACAGCAGGTAAACGAGATGCGCCCCCGAGTGACCTTCGCCAGTTTAATTCTTAGGAGAGAGGAGTCTGCAGAAGAGATTAGTTTTAAAAATACGCAGTGGCCTCTGGGAATTTTATTGCTTGCTGTACTCTGCCAACTGACTGGGCTCCTTTAAACTCACAATCACTCACACACACACACACACACACACACACACACACACACACAGTGTGTGTGTTTGTGTGTGTGTCAAATGGCTCCACCATACTTCCAGTCCTGTCAATGAAAGACCAGCTCCATCAAAGCCTTCCCAATTCCATAAGCAGCTTTCACTTCCCAGCTGCAGCCCTTTGCTGAGAAAGTCTACTTGCGGATTTCTGGTTAAATATGACTGTTATTTATTCATTTGCCCCCGTTTCCAGGGTGCCTGCCATCTGCCGATGAGAATAACTCAGCCTGTACCCAGCGTGACGATGTGTCAAGTCTGGTTTACGGCACGCCACGATGTGTGTGTATGTATTTAAATGGCAGGCTGAATAACAGTTCCCGCTCGCCGCAGCTGCAGACCTTGATAACAGTCTTGCGTAATGCAATTTACGCCACACAACACAATAAAACATGTAGGAGAAAAAAAGGGTCCTTCATTAAGGACTGCTTGTCCTATATTGCACTTAGTGTGGCGATTGTTTGTGGCACTAGCAAGGCTGCGGTGCAGGGTGCAAGATTCTCAGCATTGAGGTCATCTTTTCACCCGGCTCTCCAGTGTAACCTTGGCAACCTCCTGGCATTGAGGAATGTCAAGTTTCCTCTAGATGGAGAAATCAGGATGAGCACCAAGCTGTCCCATCACAGCTCCCATTTGGATTCCTTCAGCCATTTCTCTAGAGCCTGAATATGACTGCAGTAGAGTGGATGAGGCACCAAATCTCCACTTCTCCTTACTTGATGGCTAATCCTCCTGCTATGTTTAATACATTACGTCCTCCGGCCATGTGAGGATAAGTGAAACTCCTAAACTCCAACTAACCAAGGGAGTTTCGAGGAGTGGCTCTGATGGGTCTGGGATCTCTGGAGTTTTCATTAAGTGCTGCAAATTGAGTCCCTCCACCTGCCCAGTTAAGCCCCACATGCATGTCCCTTGCACGCACTCTTGCTTCGTCCCCCCACCCAGAGGGATAGACACCCCACGCCACCACCACCATAAACTGCAGATCTTAATTAATCCCTCTACAGTTCTTTCTAAAACGTCACCCATAGGGACACGCCACTTGGTGTCATCGATGTTTGTTTCTTGTTTAGAGCAGCCTGGCACATGACGCCCAAGTGCTTCTCTTCACTCTTTCCCTGTCTTCCTCTCTCTCTTTAGCTCTTTTGCTCTATGTGACCCACCAGCAGCCCTTCCCCAGTGGAAAGTAACGGAGCTGGTGTTCCTCAGTTTTACTGAACATAAGGTCAGGTCAGTAGCTACAAACAGGAACTTGTTTGGGGGTTTCAAATTCAACAAACAGATCACTTCTATTGAGATCCCAGATTATGTGTTGTATGGAAGGGGAGAAAGACCCTGCTATTCAGCAGTCACACACCTTGATGGCTTCCTGCACGAAAGCAGTAAGCAGCATTAGACAAGTCATTCAGTGCTTCAGTTCAGGGGCAGATAGAATCTCATGTGTCATACATGCAGGTGTGACATAGGCCAACTGTGTGCTATATCTCCACACAAGAACAAGGGCAGGAGCAAAGACCGTTAAATATACACAGCAAAACAAGCACAGTTAAAAAAATGCATAAAACAAGTCTGCTACATTAGTCATGTGGGTCATTCTGAACAAAAGCTTGCTCTGTATTGGGCGAATGTAAACGTACCAAATCAACAACGCCCATTTACAACAAAAACAAAAGACAAGAAAAAAAATCAAAGTGCAGTCAAAGGCAACACATTCCAGTAACAGAAATACAAGGCTCAAATGTCACTGGAAAAGAAAAATATTTAATTTAATTAGTGACCTTGATGCAGCTGCAACATTAGACATTTCAATAGCGTGCTCATGTGTCATGTGTACAAACACTGCCATATACAGATGAATAGCTCTTCTTCAACCAAAAAACTGAAAGGCTCCCACAGTAATTTACTGCATTGTATTCATTATTTGAAGAGCGGGAAGATCCTCAGATGTTCTGCATTTAAAGCAATACTTTTTACCTCTGAAAAAAGAATTAATGAATGGCATTAACTTTAAAGCAGCATTAACTTTTCTTTAATTTACCTTATTAATCTCTTTTGATGCCAAACAACCAAAGGGTCATTTCCATTCTCCTAAGGGAGGGTCTAATAACCTGCTTCAAAATACCACTTAAAAAACCACTTTGCTGTTTGTTTTCTGCTTTTGTGATCATAACCCCCCCCCCACACACACACACACACACACACCACCACCACCACTACCACAGCACCTCAGAGTGACTAAGTGAAAGTCAATAAATCGATATAGTCCTGAATGAGCCCCCCCTCCCCACACTTATAATGGCCCAGGATTGACCTGCAGTATCTTCGAAAGCCGTGGGCCTGACTGCAGCATGTGACACCTAAGCACCCCCGCCAAGTCATCACCACCCCCAGCTCCACCCAACTCTTATCAGCTGCTCCTGCAGTTCCCTGTATCACATCACCATTAATGATGGAGTTACTGTTGCATCCCCAAACGTGTGGTGCCTCTTAAGACCAATGGCATCCCCACCAAAAGATCACACTTCAACCAGGGATAAGGAAAGGGCATCCTCAGGCAGGCAATTTGGAGCAAAGAAATAACAAATGAGCAAATTGCCTCCAATTTTTATAATCGTCTTCCATCTGCTCTCAGCATGGCACCAATGAAACAGAAGACCTTTGCCATGTCGCAGATAACTATTTTTAAGTTACAGAACGCACATTCCAGTCACGCAACATTTATGCAGCATTTGGTTAATGTTATTCTTTTCTACATTTATGTTAATCTGGCCCTGGTTTCCATCCATGCACTCTTCATGTGTCAATGCCAAATTATCCCTCCTTTGCTCCCCTCCATGGCTAAAAACTATGGGTTAAAACAATAAAGATCTGGAAGAAGTTTCTCCTGTGCTTGTTAGCAAGTGGACACCTGCCAAGATAACCCAGTTGCTGTAAATCTGAGCCCAGAGCACATACAATAGCCTAAACTACAGATAGAAGACTTGTTTTTTTCAGTCAGTCAGCAGGTGTGTTCCCGAGCAAGACACTCTGCGATTGCTCTCTGGGTGCTGAAAAATGGCTGCCCACTGCTTCCTCAGGGAAAAGGGTTAAATGCAGAGAACGATTTTCCCTGTTTTATTAATCCTAATAAAGGATTAATAAAATAAAACAGCAGACCACAGGTATGTGGTTAAGGACATGGGGTTTTTACCTAAACACTGCTGAATTGAATCCCAGGAGCTGGCTTTGAAAACTTAACCTGAGCTACCTGTTGTAAGGCATCATATCTGCTTAGGTTTGGCTAAGCAGAGGACTAAGCCCATAGTCCATTACGCCCCCAATTGTACTCACTTCTTGGGTCTCAGTACGCCCCTGTGCTAAGTAATGCGTTGTTACAGAACACAGCCGCCCCGCTGGGCTTTGCAAAACTCTCTGGCTCGGCTCCATGGATGCTCTTCACACAGCTGTGGAGCTGGAGCAGTGAGGTCCACACGCTCGGCACCGGCAACATAAGCACTGTCAGAGCTGCTCAACCCTAACTGGCAGCTCGCCTTGCAAAAGGTACACACTGATCCAGCACAGACCATGTAAAAGGCTCAAACACCAAATTGTTAATTGAAACAAAGGCTGAACATTACTGTTAGAATATGACTTCAATGCATTGCTGACAAAAAGCGTATTCATTGGTTATTGGACACACCACTTAATTACATTTTTTTAAATGGATGAAAGCAAGTTTGAATTACTCAAACCTGAGGTGTTCAAGACGTATGCAAGCTCAAAAGACTCGAGATCATTAGACAATCGTTTATTTTGTGAAACTGTTCTGTCAATTGAAATCGGTTGGAACTATTATTCCGATGATTCTGGAAACGATGGAACTGCTTAGGGATCACGCCGATCGCTAGTTTAAAGATATCTCAAATAAAACTACACATAGTGTTATAGTATAGGGATACGACCTGCTGCAAGAAGCCGAAACTTAAGACAGTCTCTCCTCTCCAGCCGCAACCGCGACACAGGGAAACATCGAGCCCGTTAATGTGTGGAAGAAATTTTAAAAGAAGCAACAAGAAAATACATATAGCGGACGTGTATCAGTTCATTACCATTTGTTTTTATAACAATCCTTAAAACACAACTTTCTCCTTACGAATAAACTCAGAATAGAGTTAAGTGTGGAAAACAAACCCAGTCAAAACAGCAGACGTTGACAACAATGCACTTTAACAGTCCCAAATTTAGCAGCTCTGTGCGGCACCCCCCTCCGGGGACTTAATTAGAACCGTAGGTTGTTCGTTTTTCCACTCGTGTGTCTTCCGGGTAATTTGTTTACTTTGAAGGGAGACTGGGACTCGAAAGCTGGACGCGTCGCCGTGTGCTCCACAATAGGGCGGCATGCATCCGCCAAAATGAGCTCTCGGATGGAAGTCTGTCTTGCTGCCTCTGCAGAACACGCACGGTACCCGACCATCGCCTGCAAAGTACTCGCCGCACAACACTTTGCAGCCTAAGCAGACTTACTTTCATGTTATTATCATGTGACCTGGTTTCATTACTAAAGCAAGTCGCTTAAATAAAGCAATCTTTGATAAAGAAATCGATAGGTCTTTCCAGGACAACCTTACAAAGGTGTTTCGGCAATGTGCCGTTTTCAGAAGTGTCCTGCACTATTTCAGAGCAATGGCGATTTTTGGATAATAAGCCATCGTAATGTCTGACTGATACACAGTAAAAAATGGCAGTGTTAATTCAACACTGACAGTGTTTATATAATTTTAATTTCACACATAAAGACTGTCAGTGTAGTTGAAACTCTTTAAACTCTCTTAGTGTTTAATTAACACTGCCAGTTTTGCTGTGCACGCAAACGAATGTATAACTAATGATAAATATATATACTGCAACAAAGCGCCTTACCATATGTTGTGTTCCTTTTTAAAAGGAAATGACAAAAATGTTCACTATATCCAAGATGATCTTTAGAAATTATTTCTGTTCTTTACTGACTTGTCCACATAAAGTATACTATACAACATATAAAACATGGATATAGTGATAAATTGGCCTCTACTGGTGTCATAAAATAGTAAATTATTGTCCATATAGGGCGTGAAGAACTTCAGTAAATATTAAAAGCTCAGTGTAGAATAGTCTACCACTCTTACAACCAACCACCCGACAAATTGCGAAACACTCCTGTAAACACTATATCTAAAAAGGTGCAAAGACGGAGGATTTATCGTTTTACCTATATAGTAATTTATGGATTCATGTGATGCAGAGCTGTCATTTAATCCAATTAAACTCTGTTCGGATCTGCCGAACATCAGGGATGTAGGTATCCGCTGCGATTGTTAGCTGAGCAGCCATCCCTCTAAATACCACCTTTTTCCCCCAAAATAAGCTTCGCAAATACAGTATGCCGCTGACGGGGTAGTAAGTTCTGCGTTCACCCACCTTTTCCAGCACGGACCGCGCACAGCTCCATCACCACCAAAATAGACACCAAGGATATTCTTAGCATCTTCATGCTGATTGAAAAAAAAAATTCAGGCAGAGCGCGATGACCTCTCTGTTTCTCCTTTCAGCCGCCTTTTCTTTCTTTTTCTTCGTAGCTTCACGACGTCTTGTTCAAGATGTTTTTCGCTGATATTCAATAAAACAGGTGGAAGAAGACGCAGAAGAGCTGTAAAATGATGGGCGTTTAACAGAAGCAGTTGTACAGGGAAAGAGGCGGGCAATCGCGCACTAGAGTGCGTTCGTTGCTTGTTAGATTCGAGTATCTGGCATCTGGTAAAACGGGACCACGGACTAGCACACCCCAGCACTAGACTGTTACGTCACTGAGAGAGATATGTTAATATTCACCCAAAGAGCTACCGCTTTTTTATTTTCTGTCTCTAATTTTCCTCTCTGTTCCCCTGAATTAATTTTTCTACCGCTGGCAGTTTTTGACGCTGTAGGTATATGTTGAAGACATACAGAAATACTTCTAACCCGCTTGTTAACAGAACTGTCGATGTTGATTGGTTTACAGTGTAAGGGTGTGGTCTTTATACCTTTGCTTTTGGGGGGTTAACCTTTAGTACGGTTCCGGAAAAATTAGATGTGATTTCGCAATATTGATGTGTCTTTTTTGGAAAATAAAAGTGCAAATTACCAAATATCCTTGTAAAGTGTATTGGGGCAACTAGGTTATGAAAGGTGATATATAAAAGAATATACTACTACTACTACTGATACTAATAATAATAATAATTTATTAATAATAATGAATTATTAATAATAACAAAATTAACTATAAATGCAGGCGGAGCTGTTTCACGTATTGCTTCTCGTGTGACGTAACGGTATGTTGCACTTCATGTAGTTGATGAATGGAAAACTTTAAAAATGCCACTACAGTTTTAATTTGAAAATTGGGACCGGAAATCAAGTCGTATTAACGCGATGGATCTCAGCCAATGACTTTCATTGCAGAAATGTCTAGACTGACATGAAGATTAGTGGATGCATGTAAAACAAAATTAAACAAAATCAGTCAGCCCGTAGAATAATCGTGAAAAGACTACATTCACATTTTAAAGACTACTTTGGCGGTTCACGTTTGAGAAGGAATGCTAATGTTTTCAGGAGACCTTTTCAGATACGTTTATAAATATAGGGGTCGCACAGAGTTGCAAGTTTTTGTACATAAATGTAACAAATGTTCAACCCAAATAAAAAGAAGGCTCATTTGGGGAAAATAACTGGTGCTGAAACCAAAGGCAGTGAAACGTGCAAAAAAGCTAATATAAATTAATTCGCAAACAACGCGTGTGTGAACAGCATTGTCTCTGTATGTTGCTGAGAGATTTCTCTATCACCGTAATTAACATCTGTAAATCACGAACATCTGTTGTTAACCGATCGAATGTGTAAATCCCTAACTGTCCCACTTACAGAAGACAATGAGAAAATAATTGGGTGTTTGGATAATGAGGGTTGGGGGTGATGGTGAGGTGCGGTGTTTGCGCAGTGGGGTACAGAACTTTTTACGTTCCCTTCAGGTTTTTCATTCGGCATAAATTCTGAAGTGAAAAGCCAACCACTGCAGTACTCGAGTCAACCAATAAGGGGCGCATAGCTGCAAAACAGGAAAAAAAAAACTATTTAGTTACAAATATGTCCCAAGATTGCTGTTGTTTTTTATTGTCATATTTTTATTCCGTTTAGTCAAAATTGTTCTGCTGTCCAGAATACTACAGTATCTTTCATCTGAAAAAGATGATGTATTACAATAAATTTCTGTTTCTTTTAAAAAATAGTTTCATTATGAGATTGACATGACATAGAGATACTGACTGAACTTGCATTTTTTTTCATTTTAATTGCTCTTTCTCTCGTATCTTCCTCCGCCTGCGTGATGCGCGGAGTGCGGTCCGTTTCGAGCGCAGCTAGGCTGCTGAGCGCCAGATTCTGCCGAAGCGATAACACCTCATCCACTGGCATTTCCTCTGTCCGTTTGTCACCTGCCGATGTCTCTCAGTAAAAAAATAAATAAATAAAAACTTTGATGCGAATATCTTCGGTGAGTTTGGTGTGAAAGTGTGCGATATATAAAGTCGCACTGGTGAGATACCGCGGCGTGTTTTTAACTCCCTGGCGGAAACGGGCTTCCATAGTTCGTGCAATCACACGAAGGCCATTCTCTAGCATTTAGACTTCTGTCACCACAGTGAGCACAATAATTGTATGTGAAAGTGAAAAAAACCAGGAAAAGGCGATACCCCATGCTGGAATTTTGGTGTAGCACTGATGGATAAGTTACAATACATTTAAGTATGATATAGCCTACTTTGTGTATATTTTGTATTTGTGTGTGTGTGTGTGTGTGTGTGTGTGTGTGTG